>JAANSM010001647.1:0-17649 GCA_036850725.1 Orchesella villosa
ACCCATTTCCAAAATCCTCTAAAACCCAACCAATGTCCTAATGTGTACAACTGCCGTTATGCTCCTGAACAAACTCCGTTCCCAACAGAAAGGTAAGCATAAAATGAGTTTGGGGTTGTAAACTGCATTCATGATCTATTTAAAACATTTACCGTTTGTTATTTTAGGTACATGTCTCTTTGTGCACCTTGTCCACCTCTGTACCCATGGGTTGGAAATCCCCTTGGAAGACCATAAATCCACTATCTCTGTTTTCTGTTCCACTTGGACTTTCGATACGAAATGTCAATAATTTATAACGCGTAATTTTTAAAATTATGTTATCGTTGTCTCTGTTATCAAGGCTGAAACATTTTTCCTCGAATTAAATACACACATACATATAAACATTTTTGTATGGTTGTTGCTTCATTCGATTCATAAACTCATTCTTGATTATGAATGCAATTTGACAGATTGTTTAAACTAAGATTGGATGGGTGATAAAGGTATCGTTGTATGTAGATAAAGATTTCAATTAAGTCCAACCAAACTAAGTAAACTAACATACTCAGATATGGACATGGATAAGGAACATTTTAAGATAACACCTATCCAGCGGATTGATCCATATAGAACAGCGAATACAATTTCAGGAACGACAAAATGATGAGCTATGAGGGTTGGATTGAATTGAACAAATATAAAGAGTGCACTTGGAATCGGAGGTTACTTTATGCAAGTTGGAATAATTGGAATACAAATTGAGAACTTATAGTGTCCCATGTATAAATTGACATATTGATAAAAGTTTAGTAAATTCTTAATTTTGTTACATAAAATCATCAGAATCTGAGCCTGAGTTGTCACGATTGGTTTTCATATTTTCTGCTTTCATTAGTGAGGTGTAGCTCCTAGAAAAATAAACATATTAGTTAATTGGATAAAAAAGTCAGTGATTTTAGTTTATACATAGTATCTATAATATATTTAAACAGAACTTAATTTCTGTGATGATGATATTAGCATGCTAGGAGGTTACCTTATTTCAGCCTCTTGAGCTCTTTTTTTCGCCATTTCTTTGTCGACCTCTTGTTGCTTCCTTTGCTTTTCACGTTGTTCTGCCCTCTCTTTCGCATCTCTTTCCTCTCGGAGTGCTTGAAAATCCAGCTTCATATTCTCCGTTTTCGTTTTATTTAATCTTTTGACGATGTCTGAATTCTTGGCAACATTTTTCTCTAATCGTACTTCCTTATCCTTGAAAAAGCTTACTTGTCCAACCTCCATTCCAGCAGTTTTCTTTAAATTACTCCATAATGTGTACACTACGTCGACGCTGGCTTGTTTACGGCCTGTAATGGAATTATCTTTAACTAACTGGCAAGCATCATCAATGATGGCTGATGGGACATCATCAAGAGTTTCGCCCTGAATCCAACATACAAAGATGTGTGTACATTCTAAATTGACATCTCAAAATTAAAATGACTGAATTTAATGTATTTACCGGTCTAAGTCGCAGATATACGTGGGCAGAAGATAATTTGTCCACGTGAAACCACACGTCCTCTGGCCAACCCCATTTTATTAATTCTTCGTCTGAAAGATACATAAACCATTAAAAGTTTGCTGTGCTTTAACTATTGTATGAAATAAAATATCCACGTCTACAATGAATGTAGGTAACTTTTTGTACACATCATAACATCATCAGTAGATGGTCTACTTACAAGTAAGAGTTAAAGTAACTTAAGTCAAAGTCACGACTTACTTTCGTATTTGTCTTCGCCCATAAACAACGTCACTGGTGGATCCACAACTATTATCAACAAAATTCAATACATAAGACTTAAGCAATACAAGTAAGCCTTCATAGTCAAGTCAGTTTTAGCAAATGAAGCATGTACAATGTATGAATAAGCTTAGACTTTTCCTATAACTGATAACCTAAACAAACAAATTAGTTCAACATGACATTCGAGGCAATCGTCGATCTTATTTTAACTGTGTCAATCAGTTAGACGGACTCACCACTGGATGTGAAGTAAAACACCATGATTGATTTCTCTTTATCCAAAGGATCACTAGCTTCAATTCAATTACTGAAAAATTGGCGTGCTGTGTGAGAATGCCTTCAGTTGTCAGACTAATCACGAAGCGAAATGTCCTACTCAAGGATCTGGTTTTAAACTGCAACTTGTAATCTGAAATAATTAAATAAATAAATAGTTTATATATGATCAATGATAAGTCTTTAAATTAAAGCTTCAAGCAATACAACATAGAATGAAAGAATATATGAGATAAGCATCGCAATTTAATTAATTTGAAATGAATATGTTTCAGTTTCCCAAATCAAACCTTTTCTTTTCCTTTCACCTTTTTTGCTCTTGACACTACTGCGTTTCTCAATTTAGGTCTTCACTCATCACTCATTGATTGTTGACCACTAATTAGCAAAATCCAATCCTGACTCCATATATCACAGTTTACGTCACTGCAAATGGCAAGCCACTCGACTCTCTGCAATTTAGTAGTTCAGTCAGTACCGGTCTCAACAATCAATCAATACACGTTTTTAGCACATTATTTCTAACTAAACGTTTTTACACAAAACAAAGCAATCAATGATGACAATCAACAATACACAGATTTCTCCAAATGCAAATGTTCACCTGACCATAAACCAGATCATATTTTTCGACAATATGTACATTTATTTATGACCGGGTTTCCCGGGACCCATGCTGGATGTACATATAGCACATGTTTAGGAGCAATGTCGTTTCTTTTTATACATAGTTTTTGGTATTTTGTCTCGTTCAGGTACAGAATGGATACGGATAGAATATTCATGCACAATAATATACACATGCATATGAAAAAGAAGTATGGATATTTTGTGAATTTTGAGAATGTCCATATGACTTTTAACAACAAAAATTGACATTTCCATCTATTCAGTACATACCACAAATCTATATTATAACGTGTAATGTTGATAACATGTATACAATACTTAACTTTAGAACATTAATTTAAAATAAAGTCCATAAGTCTCCAGTTTCCAACCAGAAACACTGATTCTTCCGGCTGGTGACTGGTGTGACGATGTTAGACTGTACGCTTAAGTGTACAGTATGTAAACAGTCATTCAAAAATAAGTCTACTTGGCTCGAGCACCTGCTTACACAGGAACATCAGGCACCGGCAAATGTAGATTGTTCTAAATGGGATGAAGCCACACGAGAATGTGTCCTTGTCGTCTTCTGCACACCAACTCTTCCAGTGGCATGTATGGAAGTTTTGTTATTTTTCTCGTCCTTTGGAGCACTGGTTACAGATTTTGTATGGAACCCGAGTCGTTCTACGATTGGAATTTTTCAGTATGAATCAAGGTAATGTTAAGGTGGCATTAGCATTGTGATTGCAATGTCATATGTAAACCGATTGTTTATACAATTTTAATACATTCAGCACTTGTTGTGACTTGTTTGTTGTTGCAAATCGTACTGAGTTGGCTTGGCTTGTTTTTGTTGCAGAGAATCTGTGAATGAAATATTCGACAGAGGCACGATTAAAAATGCACGGTCCGAAGTCCGGATACATAATTCTAGCTTTCAGATTAAGAAGGCGTCATCCATGCTACCTTTGGAATGTAAGTCTGCTCACTTTCTAATTAGATTCCATAGTCAATAGTAAACCATTCGAATTGATTTTTACATTTCATTTAACTGATTTAACCTCTTTACCACAGGGAATTCTCTGGTATTTTTAAGTGAAGCCATTTTGAACAGTTATAGGAGCTTCGCCCCCGTCCCCGTCGGCGGCAGGCGTTTTACTTCCTCCCATCAAAATGCCAGCGTTTCTAACGTCAGTACTTCCAATAGTATTCTAACTACAAATGTACAGGGACGTGTTTCTAAGAGCAGTACCTCCACCTCCAGTACCCCTCCAACTACCAATCGCAAGGGTGCTAACGATAGTAGTAGCAGTAGTAGTAGTAGCAGCAGCACAGGAAAGTGTTTCTAAGAGCAGTACCTCCACCTCCAGTACCCGTCCAACTACCAATCGCAAGGGTGCTAACAATAGTAGTAGCAGTAGTAGTAGTAGCAGCAGCAGTGACGACAGCAGTAATGATTCTGATAGTGATACGGATAATAGTCCTTGTCACAGAGTTAGCACGTCTACCAACGGGACAAATATCACCAGTAGCACAACAAATTGTGCAAGCAACAGTTTGTTGAACAGCAGAACTCCTCCAGTTATCTACCAACGGGACAAATATCACCAGTAGCACAACAAATTGTGCAAGCAACAGTTTGAACAGCAGAACTCCTCCAGTTTCACACAGAACCTCAACGACTTCTAATACTAGTAACTCCAACAACCAATCACAGTCTGATTGTCCTACTTCGACAACTCAGTCTACCGATGTTCAGCAATTGAAATCAGAACCTCCAGATACAAAAATAGTTGCTGCTAAGATTGATGAAGTTATTCGAAATGCAGAAGTTTGCGGTAGTCCGCTAGATCTCCCTAAATTATTTTCAGATATGTTCAAAAAAATAGTTATCCCAAAATCGAGATATATGGCAGTATGTCATTTACTGAAAATGATGAAGGAGGAGTTGACGAAACACTACCCATCCTTAACTCTGGTTATGTTTCGTCATTGGTATCTGGAAATGATAACGATGGGGAACCCGGAAATTCTTATTTTTGTAGACAGCGAAGGTATTATAAATTATTCTTGTTTTTTTGTTGGTATCAATTGTATAAAATATGCATTTTATGGAAAGTTCTCTTTGCACGAAATCTTTTCTTTACTAATTCCAACATTTGCACATTTTAGGATTTTGGAAAGACGGTGGTAACCGTGAGTTGGTGCGCAGAAGTGGTGATAATTTGAACAAAAAGGAAATACTGAAGATTCTGGATTCGTCAGAATTTAAACGAAAAATTTCAGGGTTTAAAAAAATGGATGAAGATCGACGTTTTAAGCTAAGCGACCCTATTGGAACTGTGTATTTGCACGAGTCTTTAGGAAATAGATTTAATTTAGTATTCGATCAGGGACTAATTCCAGAAGCGCAGACTAGTCGACTATTAAAATATCTGACTGTATTCGATCCTCTCGTACTACCACTTCTTAAAGTAGTTCGATGCTGGGCTAAGACTAATAAGATTAGATTTGCAAAACACATTGTTACAGATCCCCATAGTCCCAATATCACTCCCGAGCCTTCTGGCATGGAGTGGTTGGTCATGTTTTTTCTAATGCATGAACGACTGATTCCCTCTCCTCGTGAGATCTCTGCTCGTCCTCACAAACCATTGATTTATAGATGTCCTCGTGGCTGTGTCGACATTGGATTTTCTGTGGAAGGTAACTATCACAAGACGTGGGCTAAGAGATCGCCTAACTATACATCAACTGCTGAATTACTTCAGGATCCCGATAGCGATGCTTTTCATTTAAGCGTGTTCAAGTTAGCGTGGCAATTTTTTACTTTTTACTCTACGCGGATTAATAGGTGGGAACGTGTCGTAGTTAATATGAGAGATGGTGAGATTTTGAAGATCAACGATGTATTATACAAAAAACCTGGAGATGGCTGGGAGACCAAGTTAGAACCACCAGAGATTACTATTCTGAAAAATATCCCGTCATTGAAGAATGCAACGTTGTTTTTATTACATCCCCTTTCAATGAAATGCTCGTTTTCCTTGTGTGAGCTTACATTTCTTAAAGTGATTCGTCCAGTCATGAGGGAAACGGCAGTCAGAGTTCAGAAAGCATTTGAAAAGATAAGTAAACATCAACAGGAAAGGGTTGACGGGCCTGTGGACTTAGATATTGAATCTGTATTTACAGTAGAGTTAGAGGAACGAATAGATCCAGCAATGAAGAAAAGGAAAGGGAACCGTGGACCTGCATCCAGTGCGTCCGCACCTCCAAAGAGGAAGGTAGTACAACCAATTGCTACTCTGAAAAAACGAAAACGAGTGATTGCAACACACAATAGAAGAATGTGGAAACCCTAAGGATGTTCGAAATCGTAATTTTTATCGACGACAATGCGACTTCTCTTCGTTTTAAATTCGTTAGGTCATAGATAGCCCACCAGATAATATAAAATGTACATATATGGTTGTTTTGCTACCACAATAAAAACTTTTTTTAATATTGTTAATGTTTATGCAATTGTGGGCGTATTTTGTAGGCATTGTTTTTTAAAAAATATTATGCAACTTGATTAAAGAGTAAACCGTTTGTAATGTGTTTATTTACTATATGGAAGTGACTGATTGCCTTCTTTGTTGCACATTACTGTGCCGTATTAGAAAAAAACGTCTGAAATAAATACGCTTAATTGCATAAACGTTGAACTTCCGAATTTAAAATGTCAAAAAGGTCTCAAAGTAAATACGTCTAATCTACACAAACACCTAAACTCAAAACACAATTTGTAAATCGATACATCAAATTGATCAAATATCAAATGCAAATCATTTAGAAGTCATGCGAAACAGTTTGATTCATACATTCGTACTATACGAAAAACATAAATCATACAAAAAAGCATACTAGTCATAAACAATTTAACGTAGTAATTGAATCAAGCAATGATGTATTATGTGCTTGTAGTGCCTTCGACTTTAGTAATAATGACGACTTCGACGATGCATTCCCATGCAATGCATAATTAAAATAATACTTTAACAGCTTTGTAACTTGAAAAGTTCTTTATTAAACATGTTTGCAGGTTTGTTTGTTAGGTTTTCTTAATGCTAATCAATACAATCAAATATATAATAATTATACTAATATGGCTAATTACATCTAGTAATTGAAACATCTATTGTCTAAATCTATCTTGTAATATATGGTAGACATCATGGCATTAAATTTAAAATTTAAAAATGACTTAGAAAATCAGAGATTTGTAGCATTTGAGTTGGCTTTCAGGTGGAAATTAATAGGTACAATTTTTGGAATTAATATAATTTTGCCGTTCTTAGTTTAACCAAGAATTCCTTCTCCACCGCGACCACCTCCTCGGCCACCTTCTCCTCCAAGACCTCCTCCGAGTCCCCCTCCAAGACCTCCCCAGCCATATCCGTCATTGCGTTGAACAAATGAAGTGGCTCCCTACAAATTTTTGCTTATTAAACTACTTTCCCTTTGCATTAAATGTCGTATGTATATGTACGAGTATTTTTTACTTACCCATCCCCATCCACCTCCACGACCACCAAGATTGCCACCTTCGCCTCCGAGACCACCTCCAATACCTCCTAAACCACCTCCAAGACCTCCTAATCCACCTCCAAGACCTCCTAATCCACCTCCAAGACCTCCTAATCCACCTCCGATACCTCCTTCTCCTCCACGTCCTCCCTCTCCGCGGCCTTCACCTCCTCTACCTCCTTCTCCTCCACGTCCACCCTCTCCGCGGCCTTCACCTCCTCTGCCACCTTCGCCTCCGAGTCCACCTCCGATACCTCCTCTACCACCAAGACCACCTCCGATACCTCCGAGACCACCTCCGATACCTCCGAGTCCACCTCCGATACCTCCAAGACCTTCAAATCCTCCGAATCCACCAAGACCTCCGCCTAAACCTCCAAGACCTCCAAATTCAAGACCGCCTAATCCTAATCCTTCAAATCCTCCAATTCCTCGACCGCCCTCTCCTCCTCTGCCTCCTTCTCCACGGCCTTCACCTCCTCGACCTCCTTCTCCTCCTCGGCCTCCCTCTCCTCCTCTGCCTCCTTCTCCACGGCCTTCACCTCCACGACCACCTTCTCCTCCTGCGAGACCACCTCCGATACCTCCAAGACCTCCTAATCCTCCAAAACCGCCTCCAATACCTTGTCCTCCTCTTCCACCTTCACCGCCTCCTCGTCCACCTTCACCACCTCCCCTGCCACCTTCTCCACGTCCAGAACCTCCTGGGCCACCGGGTCCACGGCCTCCACGTCCTCCTCCAATACCAATGCCTCCTCTTATTCCTCCTCCAATTCCTATTCCTCCAATTCCAATTCCTGCATTAATTCCACCTCCAATTCCAAAGCCTCTTCCACCACGACCACCTCGTCCACCTTCTTGGGCATATGCCACCGCAACAGTGGCGAGCAAAAGTGCAATCTGAAAATTCCACAAAATTTACTATGAAACCTTGTCCATGCATATAATCGTTATCACACAAACTTCTATTTATTCGGAAATCTTACAAATTTAGCCATTCTGGTTATTCCTTTTTCTCTGCTAAATAATTTAGTTATATATTTCTTGTTGTGACTGATTGATAAGTCCAAAGAGAACTGTGACTTGGGATAAGACCAAAATTCTCTTTTATACCAAATCAACTTCTTCTCCTTTTACCCCAGCGTGTGGCTTGGCTTAGATGGCGTCTGGTGGCGTCATCAGAAAGGGGTTCAACAAAGACCATGTATACAACATCACGCCTAAATGACCAGCTAGTTTACATAACTTTACATCCGAATTGAGTAGGCACGCAATGATGTTTGTGGTAAAGTGTAACAAGTGTTTAAGCGGAAATGCATCAGTCAATATTATCGTTCATTCACGTCTATACTAGCTCATGCTCTATTCTTTTCGGTACAATTATTGCCAAGAATAATTATAATTACTTTACATGACGAGGCTCTTGCAGACGTCTTGTTTGACCAGAGCTGCCAAAAAATGTACCTTAGGTATCTTTATTTTATTAAAGACAGCCACAAATCCACAAACTACAAAATATTACCTATCTTTCTTTCTGCCTTGTGCAAAATAGACAAGGTGTATAGTGTAATATATAACGTAATAACCACTTGGTGTTACACTACAAGCAAAAATAATGTTAAATCCGAGAATAAACATGAGATTTTGACACGATATGATTGTTAATTTTCAGAGGATTGTTATATAATAAAATGTATAATCTAAAATTGTATTTTAAATACATTTATATTTACTCAATGGGCATTAGGCTACGTGATAATTACTGGTTAAGATTTAGGGATGAACTACATTTTATCGAAAACTTACTCATGCAGTAACACTAAGCAGACTCTACAAGATCTGATCTTAATATGTAGAGCAACTCAGGTGGAGAAGGAGAGGTTGCAAATTATAATTTTTATTATCTACAAAAGCTAGTTCAACATTTTATTAATTTTTAATTTGTACACAAAATCTTTGCTTCAACAAAGACATGCTCATTAAAAATTGGAATGGACTATGTTCTATATTCAGGCCTGATTTAACATTTCAATCAAAACGATCTGCAACCTAATTTCTAAATCCGTTTCCTTCCCCCCATTTTCTATCATTTGGGTTCAATTATTAATCAAGAATAATATTCTCGTTCTTAATCTTTTGAGCATTCAGATGCAGACAGTTTAGAGTTCCCTTACATAATAGTTTGAGGTGACAACGACAACGATTCCAGAGGAGAAGACATATATGCATTATTCTGAAATCCAGCAATCATTTGGTGATTAAAAACTCATTTCAGATAAGCTTACGCCCTCGTTGCTTAACTGGCATGTAGGTATATCTAGTACGAGATTACAATCTTAACTCAAATCAGCTCGTCACTTTTTTTGGATGTGTTCAACCGTGAGAATTGTTTAGATTTTTTTGTGTGCAAATAAACAAGAAAGAAACCCTTAGGAAGGTGTTATGTTGTGTAGCCGAAACGTGTGTGTAGAACTGTGAGGTAACAAGACCCCACCCATTCCGTGTACCCCCAAGCGACACACCTCACTGCTCTAATATGTGATTGGTTTGTAGGGACTTGTTGAACATGCTCGGCCTTTAATATTCTACCTAATAGAGCAGTAATTCATTAAGGTGCTAATCTTAAGTTTACTTTAAGTCTGTACCTAATGGATGTAATATTTGGGATGTACCCTTTCCGTCTCAATTGAGAATCCAGCTAAAATTACTATATATGATGCAATATATTGCAAAAATCTCAACATGAATCGCTACCGAAGCGTTATTTACAGAGATGTTGGACATATTATATGATACACATGATGGCTAATAGAATGGGATGCAAAATCAGTAACATCAATTAATGGATTAGTACAAATTCAATTTGCAAAATGGGCAAGTTGTACAAATTATACTATTAAAGGCGAAGAACAGACCAATCAAATTTCAGTGAAACGACGTGGTTGCAATTTAGTATTTAGTCATCAAATTAAACATAGGAGGGGAGTGCAGTGGAGTAAAAAAACATTTGCTATTTTACAGTTGACAACACATG
The DNA here is from genome assembly GCA_036850725.1 of Orchesella villosa. NCBI lineage: Eukaryota > Metazoa > Arthropoda > Collembola > Entomobryomorpha > Orchesellidae > Orchesella > Orchesella villosa. Next base: position 10,269 of record JAANSM010001647.1, read on the forward strand.
ACATTATAGTAATTATAATTTATTACATTGCGACCAAGTATGTTGAAAGGAGAAGAGATAAGTGATAAGGACTGATGACCGATCATATCAGTTTATATGACTATATAGTTTATAGTTAAAATTCGGTTTTTTAGTCTAAAAAGCTCAAATGTCAAAAAGGATGAAACTGGTTTGGATTGGAAGCTTGGGACCCAAGCCTTGGGTATTGGTTACAGACCGATGAACAAAGACACAATGACGGAATGGAGTGATACATAAGCTTCTCTGGTGGCCCCGATGGTTGATGCGGCAATCTGAAGATTGTATTTACAGGTGCATTTGCAAGCACATGGAATGTGCATTGGAATTGGGAGAGGAATGACGATAAAGTATGAAGAAAATATTCTGAATGCATCTGTCTGTGTGGTGTGACACATACAAAATAGTTTCAATAGGTAGGGCAAGTTTTAACTGATGAATTTGTTATAAAAAGATGGATCTTATCAAAACAATTGACGAGGAGGAGAATCCAGAAGTTTTGTCTGAGGATTCGGCTTCTGATGATGAGGTAAAAATTTGCTAATTTGTCATTTGTGATTATTTGTTGATTGTAAATTGTAATTGGTCTCTATACAGTAATCGAAACTTCAGATTATGATTTGCTTTAATTTAGTTATTAGCTAAATTAATATTGCATTTAACATTGTCTTTTTCAGTTTCAACCCACCAGAAAGCGTGTTAAAACTTCGACAAACAGTGGCTTTGATCCAGGAGTAGGGCAAGTTTTTAACTAATGAATTTGTTATAAAAAGATGGATCTTATCAAAACAATTGACGAGGAGGAGAATCCAGAAGTTTTGTCTGAGGATTCGGCTTCTGATGATGAGGTAAAAATTTGCTAATTTTTCATTTGTGATTATTTGTTGATTTTAATAATTGGTCTTTATACAGTAATCGAAACTTCAGATGTCAGATTATGATTTGCTTTAATCTAGTTATTAGCTAAATTAATATTGCATTTAACATTGTCTTTTTCAGTTTCAACCCACCAGAAAGCGTGTTAAAACTTCGACAAACAGTGGCTTTGATCCAGGGTTTGATTTCGGACACTATGTTCGAGATGTTTGGTCTGAGAAACTTGCAGTAACCTCCTCCAAGTCCTCCAAGTCTCTCCAACAGAAGAAGAAAGGGAAAATGACTGCGCCAACATCGTTGGATGATAAGATTCAAAAGGTGAAGAAAAAGAAATTGAGGAGTGAAGGAGAGAATGGAGAATTGGACGAGAGTGTTGTTGAGATCAAAGAAGAAGAGTCAGATTCTGATTCAAGTGAAGATGAAGACGAGTCTGAAGATTCAGATATGCTAGAATCCGATAATTCAATGTCAGGGCATGTGTCAAAGAAAAACAAGAAAGACCAAGCTAAAGCTAAAGAAGAAATCATCGGAAATCACACAAGATGATGATATTGATTTATCGGATGATGAACTTAAGGAAGATCAGCTAGTTGTTAAAGGAGCACAGAAGAAGAAGGGAAAGAAGAACAAGAAAGAAGAGGTTCCTAGTGAGGATGAAGATGTGCAGCCAGTTGCTAGACTCGAGGATGACCCTGATTTCACTTTTGAGACGGATATGTCTTTTCAGCAAATGAATCTTTCTAGACCTCTGCTCAAGGTTGAATAAATGAGATATATTCATTAAACACAAATAACAAATTCAGTATGTTATGTATGCCATTTTGTTTGGGAATCGACAGGCAATTACATCTCTGGGTTTCACACATCCAACCCCTATTCAAGCAGCAGCAATTCCAGTGGCATTGGCTGGAAGGGACATTTGCGGATGTGCTGCAACTGGGACAGGAAAAACGGCGGCTTATATGCTTCCCGTTTTAGAAAGACTTTTATATAAGGTAATGTCAAGATGAAAAGTAATCATGATAATAACTGTTTAAGAAATAATAGCCCATAAAATTCTAAAACTAATATTCTACCAATTGCAGCCCAAGTCTGTTTCCGTAACAAGAGTTTTGTGTTTGGTACCTACAAGAGAGTTGGGTGTCCAAGTATATACAGTGACGAAAAACCTCTGTTCATTCTCACAAGACATTCAGGTGTGTAATTTTATTTTATTTTCCTTTTGACATTTTCTTTATAGCCTGCTGAATTACTTTCTATTTAATTCTAGGTTGGATTAGCTGTTGGTGGTTTAGATGTTCAGTCTCAAGAGGCTGTCCTTAGGCTTAATCCGGATGTAGTAATTGCCACACCTGGGCGATTAATTGACCATTTGGGGAACACTCCCTCTTTTACATTAGACTCCATTGAAATTCTAATATTGGACGAAGCAGACAGGTGCCTACTACTAAATTTGATTGTATACCAAAGACTATAATAGCAACTAGCTAGTAGAGTCTTTGTATTTTAAACAGGAATTCAAACCAAAAAATATTAATCGTTCATTTCATTTTTGTGATATCTGTGAGACAGAATGCTAGACGAGTGGTTCGCAGAGCAGTTAAAGGAAATCGTTAAACAGTGTAGCCCACGACGTCAAACGCTCTTATTTTCTGCAACAATGACTGACAGAGTAAAGGATTTAGCAACGGTATCACTAAAAGATCCATGTAAAATATTCGTGGACTCAAATCGTCAAGTTGCCTTCAACTTACGCCAACAATTTGTCAAGTAAGTTCATTTCGTGTATGTTTTAAGTTTTCACCTTTTATGGAAATGAGGAATCCAATTTGTGTGGTTTTTATTAAGGGTTCGAAATGAAAGTGACCGTGAAGCAATCTTGTGCTCCTTGGTGGTTCGTACCTTCCATAGTAAAGCAATGATTTTTGTCCCAACCAAGAAAATTGCACATCGGCTTCACATAATCTTGGGACTGTTAGCAATCAGAATTGGTGAACTTCATGGTGATCTATCTCAGCTTCAGCGCTTAGAGTCACTCAAAAAATTTCAAGGGAATGAAGTTGACGTTTTGATTGTTACCGATGTTGCTGCAAGAGAGTTTAAGCACATACTAAAATAACAGATGCAATTATTCAATACCCAAGATTACAAACAATTAAAACCAAGTAAATTGCTTTCAGGTCTGGACATTCCTGGTGTTCAAAGTGTGATAAACTACACAATGCCTCCTACATTGGAACAGTATATTCATCGTTGTGGTAGAACTGCTCGAGCGGGTAGATCTGGATTGGCCATATCACTTGTTGGTGAGCAGGATAGAAAGCTGATGAAACTTGTGACGAAATCTGCCACACATCCTGTCAAAGCTAGAATAATACCTCCAGGTATGTGATTCCAACCAATCTTTAATTTTGTTACATTCGAAAGTAGTGGTTTCATTTGGAATGGCATGTTTTTATGTAGAAATCATCGTAAAGTACCGGGATAAGTTAGCTAGTCTTGCAGAAGAAATAGAATCTGTTGAGACCGAGGAGCAAGCTGAAAAATCTCTCGCTAAGGCGGAAATAGAGACTAACAAAGCTTTGAAAATGATTAATGACACGAAAATGGGAAAAAAGAAAAGAAAGAGAGGTGGTAAAGAGTGGTGAGGTTGTAGACAAAGGACGAGTGTGGTTCCAAAATTCAAAAGATCGAAAAGCAGGTTAGTGAAAAAGCTCAATGAGAAGTAATGTGCATCTGTTCTATTATTGAATATATTGCCTGATGTCGATAATTTTCTACAGAAAATGAAAAACTTAAAGGACGAGCTCCAGTCCAAATGCGTCAAGCTCTGAAAGACGCAGAAGACGATAAGAAAATGAAAAAGATAGTAGAATTCCAAGCTCGGCAAGCAAAGCGTAAGAGGAAAGGAATTGGTGGACAGAATGATGCTCCTAATGGAAAATCACCAGGTGCAAAGAAAGGAAAAAAGAAGTCTCACTTTGATGACGAGATAACCAACGTGAAAACTGCAAGACAATTTAGACATCAAACTAAATCATTCGCCAGCAAAGGAAACAAAGGCATGAATAACAAAGGAATGAATGGTAAACCGGAAAGCAACAAGTCGGAAAGGAAGTTTAAGCAGAAATTTAATAACAAAAAAGGAAGATAATGGTTTAGCGTTAAAACCGAATCATGTAATAATATATTATTCAAGTACGAATGATTTTATCAATTATCCATGTTTTTTTCCTTGAGCATAATATTTCTTTAAAGTTTTGACTGTTGAGTAATAAATACGATTTTTTTGTTATTAAAATCTCAAATTGCATTATTGTACTCCATGGGGTTTGTGTGCAACAATACGTTTTTTAATGTGCATTATTTGAGGTAGTACATGAAGTTGATGCTATCAGCTTGAGAAATGTTAATGCGCCAACTAACAACTAAGGTTATTATTCCACTCAGTATGCCATGCATTATCCTTCGTATCGTATCATATTGCACAACGTAGTGTACTGCGTGGTGTTGCCAATCGAATAAGCATTGTTTGTATGCATGGGAAGACAAGGTGATGGGAATACTAATGCAAATACGCTGTCGACTGATGGTTGTAATCATGAGCCTTCTTTCCAAATTTACGCCATGTCATGTGCTACGTAAAACACTTTCATTAGTTTTATGAATACTTTATTTTATTATAATGTAAAATTGACTGCTTGAGAAGAGCACACTTATTATTATGACAGGTGGTTTACAAAGTAGCAAAATTATGAACTTAACATTAAGGGAACATTATTTATACAATTAATTAACAGTAATGGTTTGTGATGGTCGGCGCACCCAATATGTGAGTCCATCTTGAACAACGGTGGCTCTGAAAAAAATTGAAACAGGATTATGTTTTAGTAAAGGAACGGGTTGACGGGTTTCTTTAAATATTCATAGGCATGAACATGAATGAGTGGATAAAACTTACAACAAAACATAGGTCCCCTGCTCTTTTGGAGCTTTCCAGGTAACGGTGAAGGAATCCCTTTCAGAATTGTCTGCATGGGTAATGGCACTATTTGGAATGTCCGAGCAGGTAAGGAATTTGGTAACCTGGTGCTGCCTCAAAAGTTCCAACTGGTGTAGTATTCTCGTCATGATTGCTATTACGACCTTGCACCAAGAATCCCTTGAATTTTGGCCCATCTGGTGAACTCTTAATGGTGAATTCGACAGTTTCTCCTGGTGTCACTCTCGCCTTATTCACAGAGAGACCATAGGGCGATGGAGTATCTTGTGGGGCACACGGGATGCTTTGGTGTCATGGATTTGCAAATGCCTGGGTCATTTGGAGCCCCACTGCTGTATCCATTTACAGAATGGGACACAGCAAGAAATAATACTACACAGGTTACTGCTCGAAATGCCATTTTCAAACCTGAAAGTGTAAGGAACTAACTTTAATTCTCCACTATATTCCCTTTTCAGACAATTCTTCACTCTCAACTATTCTGCAATGAAATGAGCCGAGTAGCGTCTTCTTCAGCCTTCTTAAGCCTTCTTTTTCCACCAAAAAAGTCAGCGGAGTGCATTGGAGGTCTAGTGTACATAAAATGCATGAGAAGAGATCACAAGTGCACACGCGTATTAAATTCTTCTCATTTCATAGCACTTTGTTGCATTTACCATTGTTTGGGCTTTGCTACTTTTTGATGGTCATCACTTTTCTAATCTTATTTAGTATTCTCTTCATATACCATCCATCATGCAATCATATAAAAGCATATATAACTATAGAGGTAGTCGTTGTATGCAAATTTCATATATATTATGCAAACTTCTCTACCCCTCCATTTACGGCTCTAAGTTGCGTTTTGCGTTGCATTATATGTTTGTTTGAAGATTTGAAAAAGTACGTTTTTTACGTTATCAAATGTTAATAATCATGGCCTAATGTTATGCGAAAAATTGTTATGCTATTATTAGGTCCTCCTACTATAGACAAGGACTTGTCATCCCTGTCCCCGTCCCATATACATGAAGCTACACAATAAAATAGAGAACCAAATGAAATGTGTTACACGCAATATACAAATAATATTTCTAACTATATACACTACATGTGTATTTCAGGAGTTAAAGTAGTTGATTTATTTGTCGTTTTTTTTGCGCACACGAATTGTAATTATAATGATACTGATATTTTTTGCCACTATTCCATCCATCAACAAGAGTCCACTGCACTTGTCTGGTTTCTACTGCTTATTGCAAGCTTTTTAACATTTCGTATGTCTGCCCTGGCCGTTTGTCGTGTCGTGTCGTGTCACAGTTTGCGAAAAAGCGAAAAGTTGACAGCCCCTCTTGAACAAAGAGAATAACAGGTTCTTGGTATTAAATTGGGAGGAATGATGAATGGTGACAAATCACAAAATGCATAATAATCAATGAATGAGCAAATCAAGCTAATGAATAAATGAAAAATGTAAGAATTAGTTCAATACAATGCAATAAACATCACTCCTACTACTGGCTACTAAGAAATGTAGTGCATGTAAACTAGTTTTGGACAAAATTAGGGAAAGAGGATAAGAATCCTGAATGTCTACTTTCATTCTTCCCAGTATTGCTCAAGCACTTTAGAAAAAGTGGTTATATAGTAAATTGTGGTTAGTACGTACGTTAGTGTTCAATTTGAAAAGTTCTTTTCAACCTGTCGTCGTACCTATAGGACATTATTGCTTGTTCAAATGTGATAATTATTGTTATGTTGACGCTGACTTCTTGTCTCATTGTTTTCATACACGAACCCAAACAAATTTAGTTTGTAATTATTGTGATTATATGATTTTTATATACTACCTCATTGACTCATTGATCAAGATGCTGCAATAATTGTGTGCTGCTCTGGTTCTAGCCTTTTACAGATCATTTTTGCTCATTTTACAAAACAATTTTTATAAAAATAAAACACTAATGAGTAGCTCTATAATATGAATGCCTTTATTACTAGTACGTATTTTATAAGGAACTTGGTGTATGTAAAATGTAAAGCCGCATGGAATCGCGGAAGCTGCATGTAACCCAGCTTCTCCTTGTGTACATATGTCTGTACATCTGTATACAAAACAGAGGTTCGGGAATAATTGCCAAACTATCAAATTGTGGATTGTAATCTTGGTAGTACAGGTACATGAAATTTGGAAGATGTCCAGTAAACATTTGCTACTTTAGCATGGACGTTTATACCTAACCATGTGTTATGCTATTCGGTCAAGAATTTTGGGTACACACAGAATATGGTCATTTTTATAAAATTTGGCTTTGTTACAAAACAATAATTTGTTCATGTTTTATGAAAATACAGATGCATCATTTTTAAATGAACCAGATGGACCATGGACCAGTAAGCAAAAAACATGTTACACAACTCCAATAATTTTATTTCCAGTAATACCATTCAACCTTCAATTATTTATCATATATTATGATCTTACAATGGAATTCTTGGAAGCAT
>JAANSM010001648.1:0-17649 GCA_036850725.1 Orchesella villosa
TGCAAGGAACGATTCAATGATGATGGTCTTTTTATAGATGGATTAAGTAGCTTGGGAATAATATAATACTAGTATATGCATAATTGACATAAAGGATTGTCACGTTCCTTACTCCAAATGCAACTCCTTTGCCTTACCACTATATACATTCATTTGACATGAAACTATAATGAAACTTGACAGAACTTTCGGTTTCTTCTGCTAACATCCTTTATATTTCATATTTATTACTTAGCATCTGACTGACTCAAGACAAACACACAATGTAGCAAGTATGCATATGCATTATAAGTGTGGTTTTGGTTGCCCAAAAATATTCAAATGTTCATATTATCACTATCATCATCATGATCAACCACAACAAGTGAACCCAGCAAGAGGAAAGAAAATGAAATGCTCACCGTGCGCTCAGTTCAGTTCCTTTTGCGCAATTATCAATACCTATGTGGGCACACACTTTTTTTATCCGCCTTCATACAGAGTTTTAAAGTAGGTATTATTCAATTCAATTATTGTTAGCAACATATGCAAATTGTGGTTTTCATTTTTGACATGTCACTGTCTTACTGTAACATGCCGCTGGCAAAGAAAAGTATTCCGTTTTGACTCGTATGTTATGTATATTTTTATAGGAACTTATAACTTATATTTCTTTTCTCAAAAACAAAATTATGCTAAGTTTAATATGAGTTAGCTAGTAATACCTAAAATAAGTAAAATATCAACAAGACAAATATTCATAACGTTCAAAATGCATTTTATACGCATCATAGGAGAGAAAGTCGCTTCTAAAGAGGATGATTATTATGATGATGATAATGATATTGACGGTGATTATTGATATGATGGTGAGTCGTAAAAAAGATGATTTTTGCTGGTGTCTCCATCCATTTTTGTGTAATGCTGGTAGTTTCGTATCTCTCAATGTGAATACTGATGAGCAGGATGCAAGACATTAAGAATGTGATGATGAAACCAATTTAAAAGTGTTTTAGTCTCACACCAGTTTTTTTTCACATTTACAACCGTATTTTGTAACACATATGCAGTTTATACATACGTAATCACATTTTTATTCCTCCTTCCTTTCCAATTTGTGTAGTAATGTTTTTTTACTGAGAAGAACTACCTTGAGGAGATTATGAAAGGAAAAGGGAAAAGGATGTTTTAGCGAATTGAATTACCTACCAGCATCACAACTTCAGTCGCACCTACTTGTTTAAGTACGGAAGACAAAGAGGATATTTGCTATTTATATTTTGTATAATACTCAAATGCTGATAAGAGGCACACGTCGATTATGATAGCATGTCAAGCTGAAATCTCAAATGAGTTACATTTTTCTAGTTCTCTTTAATTAGCTTTCATCTGTCGTGTGTGCTTTAATGAACTTCTAGAACTTTGCTTATGCTCGTATAATTGATTTGTAATTATAAGTAACAACGAGTTATTTTTCATTATTATAAATATCTAGTTTATACACATGCATGCGCGTAAATAAGAATGTAAGCGAACGTGACGGTACGTGCTTTACGAAGTATGTACAACCTTCATGCCTACAATTTGAGGCATGCTTTACAACATTTTATTTATTTATAGGGTTTAGGTTGTCCATCTTCAACAACTGACTGACCGCAGTTCACACTCCAGCAGGATGTTTTTATAGCTATCCCTTTTCATTGTGTTCGCCGGTAATCTTCCCTGCATAAATAGAGTCAGTTTTCTTGGAAGGTCATTGTGTTTAGAAATACACTCAGTCTTGAGAAAAACCAAACAGAAATAGTTCTTGTGCAATCCATTTCTACATCATACCACTAAAAGATGCGTCAACAAATGACAAAGGCTAACAGGGTGAATAAGCCTCCCAAGTTCCGCTTCAAGTTTGGCTTCATTCATCAGTTCTTCACAATAGTAGACAGCTTTAGAGTTTTCGTCATTCACCTCATCTTAGGCAGTGCAGTTGAGAGCAAAAAGGATAAAAACGAGAAAAAGGTGATTCCTATGAGGAGTGTCGCTGGCTCACACATGTACATATTATTGTACTTGCATTGAATATGCAATACCAAGTGACCCAATTCCAAAAACGGCAGGTAAAAGTAAGAATACAAAAACATTCTTACGCACTTACACATTACGTACGTGCAAGTCAACATTTGTACACATAAAATGCATTATGATTGGCCCAAGGCCCAATGTCAGAGTCATAATCATTTTCCCGAAAATTTATGCATCTGGTGGGGTCTCATTTTCAATATTGTGCCATTAATCACATAAAACTCATTCATTCTATCCCGTCTTCTGCTTTATGTACTGCAATGTGACTGTTCATGTAGTATTAATACCAAAATCTAGTTTTGAAGCAACAAAAGACGTAATACTATATGCCATTCGAGTTTCATGTGTTCTTCACCCCAATTCATAAATCCCAAAAAAATGACTCTTTTTGAGTTTAATTCTAGCAACAACGGCCCCAAAATCCAGTTCTTCATTCCATAAACCACCAAAACGTCATATCCATGCAATATATACACAAAAAAGCGTGGAAGAAGTTATGACTGCCAAACGTTGACTATTTTATATCTTAGATATATACGTGATGTATATTTTTAAATCCTAGGTTTTCAGTGTCAACCAATACTCCAGATATCAGTGCACTTTGCACTATTATTCTATTCGTATCGTTTTATATAGTATACCGGTGCAAGTTACGCAGCTGTATTTGTTAACAATTCCGTGTATCTGTAATGTAATATACTTTATCGAATCAATGATGTAATATAGTAATGCGAGCAAGAAAAGTCATCATATACATAAGTACACCAATTAGCTCTGGAAATGCCTAGCATGCGCAAGACCTACTACTTGTCAGTATGACTATTAACATAATCTGTTCTATGAAGTGAATCATCACTAGCATCCCTTATTGCTGTGACACAACACGACACGGCACAATTTTTCAATATTGACTTCTACCAATAACATTCAACAAAGAATTTCCCATGAGAAATATATATAGAAGGCAAGAACGAGGAGGAGGAGGGTACGCACATACTCGAAGCACATGTATATATAAAATCATTTTGAAGCTCATTTGACGATCAGATCTCAAAGATCTTTGGCTAGTTCAAGAGTATCTTGTAAAGTACTTTAAAAATATATAGTCTTTGAAAAGTGAAAAAGGATTGATTTGAAAATTGACGTTAGAAAGGTGATAAGTTCTAATTGCCAAAGAAAAAATGGTAATGTAATTTGATCAAGCTATCCCTTTCCGTTATCATTACTACATTCCACATTAGGAAGAGCCTACATTTACGCAAAAGTACGCAGGTGACGCGGTGAAGTGTGTGCGTGGTGTAACGTTGGACTCGCAAAAAGAGAACAGAATCAAAAAAGATCTATAAGCTCCTTACGTATTCAAAAGAGCTGTCAATAACTGCCCAACTGTAATTAGACATCATTTAATTCAAGTTACCGCAGCAAGCATATAGAAAAGGTAACACTTCTTACACGATCATCCTACATTAAATACATCAAGAGTTTGTTTTCCCACAAAAAAAGTAATGCAATCTTATTATTAAATACATTCAAATAAAAAAACGTACACTAGATAAAAATTCATACATATGCATAACACCAATAATCATCGTAGCGTCCACCAGAAAGGAGTGTAATATCGAATATGTCGTTGTTGGTCGCTGTTTAGTAGTCGCTTCGTATCACTTGTTGCAAGCAAATCATCTTTGCATTGCACTCGTGGTGCATTGCATTAGAAGCTCCTGTTTGTCTCTTCTTAGAAAGTGGAGGAACATTTTCACTTACCATTACATTGGCCACTATTGTAATATGGTGCAAAGAGTTGCTGTCATTGTTGTACAAGAAGTATTATATAGTAAATACGAATGGGACTCCGTTTTGTGTACACGACAATCATCATTAAACTGCTACCTTTTACACAAGACGCAACCAAAATACTAACAATCATCTTATTATTGATACAGGACGAGTGCCACAGAACAACGCAACACATTTTTACAGTAACAAACATCAAATCACACGTTGTTTTGTCAGAGCGCATGCAGTCGTTCCCAACTCTGAAGGGATTCTTTACAGAAGATTGAGTACGGCGGAGGACGTACAACAGGACGGAAGGAAGGAAGGGAAACAAAAACGTTCCTTCCTCTCGTGTTTCTTACTTTAAACATTTTAGCTTATGATATCTGTTACGTAGTCTACCATCATAATCAGCAAGGCACACAGGCTCATCATATCATTAATCAGTTTGGTGCGTTCGCTCAGTTTTGGTATCTGGCCAAGTTGTAAATTTGATTTTTGCAATTTGCATTCATCTCAGCGTGGTGACAAAAGGAATTTTACACTATTATTACGAGTTGACAATTGGAAAAAAAGAAAAAGTGCGCTGAGTGAGTGAATTCGGAATAGGAAAGGTTTCCCTTATTTTAATTGCCCTGTGCTTTTTCAAGGCACAGAAAATTTTGTCCAGGCAGGCAACGTGAGCTGAAGCAGAGAAATCAAAATGTCAACTTCAAGCAGAAGGAGAAGCCCTTACGGCTCAGTTCTAATTACTGTAGCAGTGATTACACAATTCGGTCAATTCCTAGATATCGGAGTGTTTGGTGCACCATCGCTAAAGCTTTTTGGAAAGTCAGTTCCTCCACTTCCGACAGCTCTAAATTTGACGATTGATGGGGAAAATGATACACTTTCCAGTGAGTCTCACGAATACTCCAGACACCTTCGTAAGGTCCTTCAAGAGGAAAAGGTATGTATCCTTATTGTTTATTATTGTGGTAGTCCAAGGTCATCTATATTTAACACTATACATATATCACGCCAATGAGTAAATAAATAGAAATCCGAAAACATCTCGCGACAACTTTGCATGCATATCCGCAAGCAGAAGACAAAGACAAGGTTGTCTACTCTGCATGCTATATGAATGAGATAATATAGGACAATAGAAAGTGAAACTGGTGCTCCAGAGACTTACATTTTACTTTTTCTCTTTGACCATGAGGTTTTGAAACGAGCTTAGCTAAGCCGTTTGAAGGTAGGCAAACTTGACTTGAGTACAAAGATAAAAACCGTGTTTTTCCTTTGACCATCCCCAAAATGAATGTATTGCAAATGCATTGAGTACATATACTAATCAAATGCATGCAACATGCAACAGTTTATCATTTCAATATGCCAAAGACTGGGAGACCCATGCTGTTAATTTTCATTGAGGGATCCCCTTTGCTCGTCACAGGCAATAATAATGGTATTTAACTGGTTTGTTATTATGCATAACCTCACAACAATACTAATACGATCAAAAGATTCCTCCTGTCCTGAGGCAACACAAGTTTTTGACGGAGAGAAACAGTTTTTTGGATTATTAGAGGTAGTATATAGCAGCGATTGGTAATAAGACCCAATAGATGTGTAGAAAGCCCACAATTTTAAATGAATTTATAATCTGACCAGCCAGTGAGCATAAAAACGTTTAAATAAGATGACGTTTCGTCCTAAACAACTATAAAGTAGCTTAAAATATGCACACACTTTTAATATAGTTTTTTGACTTCGCTCTCCAATTCAATCTCATCCATCCAATTGCCAATTACTGACTGTACCATTAAATACCCATCTGATGATGAATATTACGCATGTTTCCCCTTTACATGTTGGTGTTGCTGCTACAAATTCATGTAAATTCATGAAGTACATGCACAAGATAAGTCTCTTTGATGTACCGTTTTACTTTACATTTATACCTTTGCAAACCATCACGACCACCACCAACCACTAACTAATGAGAAATGCGTAGGTATAAAAGTGCACGGGCATAAACTAATTTTTTTCAGCACTAAAGTGCTAAAGTCTTTGATCATCTTATGTATGTTACTCCCTTTTCAAGAAGAAATATTGTTGTTAAAGAATGGAATTACTGCTTGCTACCAGTTTCCATCCCAAGAGTTTATATCTTGATGATGATAATAATATGATGTTGGGGTTTGCTCCTAAGCATGCAAATGAAGTCTATCATAGTTTGAAACAAGCTTTTGCTCCGCTTTAATAGTTAATAGTGTCTTTGTTCAACTCACTGAATGAAGTTTATAAACTTTTTTTTTTCATATTTTATCACCTCATATTTTTCTTCAAAATTTCATATCCCAGCGTTGTATGTTCAGCTGCGTTTTTTGTGCTCATTTTGTGCGCGCATCGGACATGTAAACATTTTAATCATACATTTTTTAAAGTCTAAAGACAAACACGAGATTACAAGGTAAATAAAGAAAAAAAGCAACATCTTATGTGGGTGATGATGAGAAAAGGACTAAACCAAACTTTAAATTTAAGAACAGTATAATTACAGACTTGCAGACTTTAAGACTACATTCCACTAACTTTTTAACTTTGGTTATACTCGTATTGCCTCAAGAGCTAGTAGAGCTACTATCAACTATTACTAGTGCGGTTTTAATAAGTATCCTTTTTAGCAAAAAGAAGGGTCGCAAGCAACAAAAACTGTAATAATGCTCATAATTAATGTCGTATTTACTTATGCATGAATAATAATTACAAGAAAAAAGTAAAAATGAGCTGCAAGGCATAGTAAATGTAAAAGTAAATGTTTTGGGTAAAGTTGCACTACTAAACTGCAACTGACACAAGTGCACTCTTATCAACTAGCCTACTTAGTATAAACTCTTTCCTTTAGTGGGAAATCAATTGCACACAGAGAAGTCTTGTTTACAGTGTGCACTCAATTATGTTATTAATCAGCAAGTTATCAGGCTCTCAAATCGTCTATAAACGAAAAGAATTGTAACACATATAAGGTACATATTTTTACTTTTATTTTAATCTCCTAAATTGTAGTAACGAATGTCGTCATCTGCATCATTCTTGTCGTTATCCATAAATCAGTCAAAAATGTTTGTACATTTCTCTTGTGCATTACATTGTACCCATCCTCATAATTGGTTTAAACACTTTTAGTGGGCACATAAATACACACAAATACAACATCAATACGATAAGTGTGGCTTCTTGTCTAATTTTTTGTGACAGTTGTAGAAAAATGGTGGTTTTATGCCTTTCTTTAGTTCTATATAAGGGCTAGTCTGATCTTGAATATCAGGTTACTAAAATGTATGCAAAGAGTATTTATACCTAAAATCACAATCTTTAATCAGCATCCGTATCATCCTCGAAAAAGGTTCCTTCTATACAAGAGAAGTGTCAACTTTTACCAGGTTTTTTAGTCTTGTCTCATCTACATTCAACCTTTCTTGAGTCGCAGTTTGTATGTACAAGATTACATGTCCCTACAAATGATTTACATGTGTGACTATGCTGTTGTGATTGATTAATCAGTTAATTCAACAAAATGTACTAGGACAGGGATGTTGAAGTAAACAAAGACATTTCTTTTTCTGTTTTGGCTTGAATGCAAAAGCTTTGCATTCTATTCACATCTTAACAATAAAAGTACGCGCAAGGTGAAATAAAGTGTCAACGCTCGCTTCCCTCGCGTGTAACGTATTAAATCAAAACGCAACTGGTTTTAAATCTTAAATGATGCGAAGTTGCGCAGTATATGTGTGAAGAAGCGGCTGGCTCTTATTTATTTTGTTGATATTGATAGAGTAGGTAGCAAAAAGGAGTAAAATAAAGTACATTTAATGTGTTATCTTGATTTGATGTGAGGAGAGAAATATTTTTATAATCCTACACGAGCACATCGATTAACCAGATGCGTACCCTCAGGTATGCGCTCGTCATGTCCTGCATACAAGTCTATTGGTTTACCTTTTTATGAATTGATCTGAAGGACTCAATTAGCATTTTAATACATTTAACATAAGTTTTTCTTTCAACAAAAATATCAAAGCTCGACAGGCAGACGGACTTTGACTATCAATATATTATTATTCTTCTCAGAAAGGTGACAGACAATTGACTAGTACAAAGTACAAATTACTCATCTGAGATGACATGTGTAAAACCCTCAGACACTTATAATTGAACTCAATTTTTAACATTTTCACCATAAACAAGTGCAAACTCTAATTTGTACTGTCTCAAAATCTTTGCAGTTCCGAGGACTCGCAGATCTACTACGATTTCCAAGTGAATGTCGGGAGTGTAGTAAGTCAAGTTGCCCCAAAATCATGTCTTATGATAGTAATGCTTGGTTGATAACTTTTTTGTACATTTTGCACTTCTGAAACTCTAATTTATTTTCAGCCTGTGGTATCAGCTATAGAGAAGAGAGGATTGTTGGAGGAAGAATAGCGGAAATTAATTCTTATCCGTGGTTAACAGCTCTGATGTACAAAGGAAAATTTTATTGTGGTGGCACACTCATATCTGATCGATATGTTTTGACTGCGGTCAGTTCGTTTTCTTATATGTACATGCAAAACTTTATGCGTTCAACTGTAATTAAAACATTTTAAATTATGGAACCATATATTGTTCATCTAGGCCCATTGTGTTCATGGTGTTCCTAAGGATCAGATAACCATTGTGTTTGGAGAACATGACAGAAACTTTACGGAGGAATCAGATACGGAATACAGAAAAATTGGGACCATAATCCGTCATGTAGGATTCAATCGGGCTAACTTTCATAATGATATTGCTCTTCTTCGACTTGAGCGTCCCATGAAATTTCGTAGATCCATTGCTCCTGCTTGTCTTCCAATCGATTTGGGTAAGAGGTATCATATATTCACCCTATATTCAAGGTTGCAACATTTATTTATATGAATGCTTGGCCTTGCAATAGAAGATGAGGACTTTGCAGACGAACAAGGACTGGTTGCAGGCTGGGGTCGTACCCAGGAAAAGGGTCGACCTTCACACATTTTGAGGGAGGTTGAGGTTCCAATTATGTCCAATGAGGTAATTAGTTTTATGAAAGGGTTTTGTTGTGAGGGCAATGTGACTCGTAATGTACGAGTAGTGCTATGTTATGATATGATGATAATACTATGCTATCCGTGGAATTATTTTTTGTAGGAATGCAAAACCCAGACGCGCTATACCCCTAGAGAAATCACAGACACTATGATGTGTGCCGGACATCCGGAAGGAAAGCAAGATGCATGCCAGGTAAAAAGCAATATGAAAGCAGAACTAAAAGAAAATACACACCGACTATATATTTTAATTTTGACATTTATAAAATCAATTTTAAAAGGGTGACAGCGGAGGTCCTCTGAATTGGGAAGATTTGCGAGAGGATAGCAGCAAAGAGGGTACAAAATACGTGATTGGAATCGTAAGTTGGGGTCAGGGTTGTGCTCGAGCAAGTTTTCCTGGTACGTTTTCTAATCACTATTTCGCAATAACAGTAGAAGTGTTAGTTTAAAAATAACTGGCTTAATTGTATTCGCTAAAATTCTCTTAAATAGGAGTTTACACCCGGATAACAAAGTATCTGGAATGGATACGGCAGAACACACAGGACTCTTGTTTTTGCAACAACCCATAAAAGACTTCACACACAGCATTGCAATAACTATTTTGCTGCTGTTGCACATCCTGCCTGCTTGTTGTAGATTTTACATTTCACCAGTGATAATGTTATACCAGTGATTTTTACTACTGCATATGGATATGCACGCTTCAGAGTGTTGTATGAGCATGTAAATGTTAACTGATCTCAAGTGAGAATTAGAGATTTATTGTTTTCATTTTTTTATTTTCCTTTCTTGTATGAAAAGCTTCACCATATTCAAAGTGTGTACATAATGATAGCTTCGTGAAAACTAGTCATCACCAAGTTATAAAACTCTTGTGAATTCACATTTTAACCCGAAAAATTGTATAGCATTATAGGTATTTACAGTTTACAAAGGAGTTGTGGTCTACATTCTACTTCTTCTTCTCTATATAAATTCTTTATAAATTTCCCTATGTAAATCATGTTACTTTCTTGTTTGAAACTTTTATTTAGGGTTTATACTTTACGAAATGTTTTAAGGGGTGCCTCTTATGTTCATTCTTTTTAAATTCACAAATGCTTGCTGATTATGATTACTTTGAGTAAATTCTCGTGCTACTACAATTATTGTACTTTTACGTTTATGAAATCGTATTTAAAGACTGGATTGAAAAACTAGTGAGAAAGAAACTTAGCACGTGGCACCCACAGGGATTAAAGTAAGGGCCTTTGTATATGCATTACCGTTTCGGAGTTCACAAGAATGATAAATGTGGTGATGGTATGGTAAATAAGCTAAATGAATTTACAGTTTGGAGTTTCAGGATGTAAAAATACGTGTAGTTAAACTTATAATAAATTCCTGGTTTGTTTGTCTGAAAAGCATAATCACCATGTTCATTATAAATGATACAAGCTAACTCATTCAGATTTATAATGTTAAATGTTAAAAGATAAGAGTAAACGATTTTTATTAACGATAATAGTGTAATTTTGTACAAATTAATAACTAAAAAATTTTAACACTAAAAAATAAATGCAATCAAAATGATAATTAATATTTTTAAACACAAAGACGAATCGATGCTTTTATACTATCTTTAGTAGTACGTATCAAAAAATTGTTTGACATCAGTTGATCAGTTCATTTTTGGCATGCATACAAGTAAAGTAAACAGAAAAACAATGAGGTATTAAACTGGTCCTGTGTTGGGAAAGATTATTCTGTTTTACACTTCAATATTCTGAGATTTGAGATACAGACAACCGTTGCATGGGATATATGGGAGATACAAATATTCTAAGTACATCAGGAATTTGATTTCGAACTAACAAATGCAAGTGATTTTTCCAACCCATCATACAATGTAAAGCGCTTGATAATAATATCATATTTTAACTACTCATACAGCTAGCTGTACCAATGTTGATAATGTTTGGCTGCAACCGGGAAATTCTGTCTCTTCGGATCCGTAACTTTTAATGGCTTGTCAGGAAACATGTTGAGCTTCAGTCAAAGTTATTCTCTAATCGTCTATATTGACTACCAGTAGACGTGCGACGACCTGTGCTTGCGCTTCTGCCTCTCGGACGTTTTCCTTCCACCACATACGCTATCAGCTACCGAACGGAAAATCAATAACATTATTTTAAAGGAATCCACTTCAAGCTTCAAAATGCTTTATGAATAATTAGTAAATTTCCGTACCTTTTTCTTGTTGTGAATTACAAGATATAGCAAACCAACTAGGGTGACACAAAACAGAAAGTAATTAAAAAATCCAGTGTCCTCGGTTTCATTTAGAGAAACATTGATAGTTGTTCCACGACTTTCAAAAGGGAGACCATTGCTAAATCCATCGTTAGAGAATCTACTTTTGGATGATTTGAACGATGCGTCCTCTTCGAAGTTCAAGCCTGAATTTTCAGGAGGGATTGGAATTGCTTCATTTTTTGAATTGACAGGAGGCTTAAGTCCCATCCCGATATCCACATCTGGGTCGTACTCTTCTTCCTCTTCGCCTACACTAGCCATACCATTATCATCCTCTTCTTTAATTATTCTTTGGTGAACTTGGTTTCTCGCCCGGTTTTTTATGTATAGCAGGTAATGGGGAAGCTTCATCAACATCAGCTACAGATAACTGAGGTGACCCTTTAGATGTGCTTCCAATTATTTGTTTCTCCTCATCACGCGTCTTAGGAAGTGCCGTTGAGCTTTTGACAGTTATTTTATCATTTCCAATTGGGGGTACAGGCAAGTCGTTGAACTCATTTTGTCCATGGTCTACCGCAGCTACAGTTGTGGAGGATGTTTTGGATGATGGTTGCGGGTTTACAAGCTCCCTCGTTTTTAACTCCTGAAAGTGCGTTAGCATCTTGATGAGTTTTTTCAGAATTGACAGGAACATTTTCCTTATAAGGAGTGGGTTCTGTTCCAGATTGGTGCACGCCAGCCAAAGTACTTGAACTCTTGGCTGATGCACTTTTTGGATTTGATGCAGCTGTATCCGCAATTGCTTTGATTGTTTCACTTTGCATTGCATCTTTCAACTTTCCTTTAACTGTGTCGGACGGTTTATTTTGAGCATCCACAGCCAATTTCGCGATATTTCCACCTACCACTTGCGAGGGGATAGTAGAAACGTCAACAATTTCAGGTGTACTGATAATTGGTGGTGTATCTTTCTGTAATAGACCAGAATTAACAGTGATATCGCCTTTTTCTAAATTAGCTGATTGAACCGCGGGTGACATTGAATTGGCCGCATTTACTTCTCCAAGTTTTTTATAAATTGTATATCCTTTTAACAGAAGTATACATGCAGGGTTGACTTGTAGTTCAATGTCTTCAACGGCAAAGTTGGGAATGCTCCGGCATATCGTTGAACATTCTGGGTCCACAGTAGAAAAAAGGGTCATTCCATGCTTACTAGATTTGTCTTGAGCCTGACTTTGACTAATTTTTTGTACAATATCCTTGAGCGTCGAACATACACCGGATACATTATTAAACTCTTTCAAGGTCAACTGAGGTATCGACTTCTAGGCGTGAAGAAGGCGTGTTCAATGACGAATTACACAGCACTGGAAAGATAGATTGTAGAGATGTGCAAACGCTAGACAACGGTGATGAGCTTTTCTTGAGATCAACAGGATCTCCTATGGTGGCATTACACATAGTGTTAATGCTAGATCTAACGGAGCTTTCGTACAAACTGTCAAATTGAGGTACAAAATCACAACTGTGTCCCGAAACATTATGATACAAAAAATCCCAGAATGTGACATTCTTTGAATTGTTAGTAAGAAGCGGGGTCGGTGCACTATTTACGTAACTATTTGAAATCATAAATGCNTTATGATACAAACAATCCCAGAATGTGACATTCTTTGAATTGTTAGTAAGAAGCGGGGTCGGTGCACTATTTACGTAACTATTTGAAATCATAAATGCAACTGCGACAATGTAAAACATTGGTCCAAAGGGGTTTCTGCTTCTGTTATCCATCTTCGGTTTAGCCTCCTCTACCATGTATCGACCTAAAATAAAACATAATACTTTGGATTTTAATCTAGCTAATGCCATTGCCATTAGCTTGCACAAACATATTTATAGTTACATGACTCAACTGTTGACTATAACAAAAACAAATACTGTACATGATGATGGCATACAAATGTACAAACCTTCTAAGAGAAAAGATGAGTTCAAAGATTGAGTTCTATTACTTCATTACTTCGGGATGACGAGAATCGGAATCGAACGTGAAGATCAAATGTTCTAGGAATTGCTTTACTTCACCTGGTTTAGAAATGTTGAAAAAGCTTCTGACCCACTTACCCTGTTACTCCACTTTCTGTCTGTATGAAATCTTGCTTTTGAAATCAAGTTTGCTCATACACTAAAGATGTAACCTATGACCTATATATGATAAAAAAATCAATAAAACAATTTATTTTAACAAAAGACACGCATAAAAGGTTATTAACATTAACAACCATTTCATTTAACAAACCTACGTGTGACATGACGTACTTGTGAATGTTCAGTTCTAATGAAAGAATGAAGAATACCTACATTGCAGGTATTCTGTGGTTCAAATTCGAATATCACACACTACATAGCATTTTAACAATAATGAATGATCATCAGAGTATTTAATATTTAATTAACTCACTTCCTTTTATGTAGCAAGTATCTCTTGATCTCGATTGTGGTTCTTGTTCTTTCCCTTCTTTCCAATAGTTTCAACTTCGGTTCGGCATCTACGCGAATCCACGGCAATGGCGTCCGATTAAAGTTGTTCAGCGTAATAAATTTTATTGCTTTTTTACTATATGTACTGTTTCATAAACAACAAATAATTCACAACGTCCCGTCCCGATCCCAACATTCAACTGTCCAATCGAATCTTGAATCTCCAATCTTAATCTGCAAGGCTTTTTATGCGCACTTAAAAAACGGTTTTAGGTGTTAAATGGGTTATACTTACAATTTACTTGACTAGATTATTGCAAAAAGAATCTCCATCGTCCATTGCACTACAACTATTTCTCAAGGTAGACGTACTTTAGGTAATTAATCAACCATCATTATTTGAAAAGCTGCAATGTACAACCGTACAACAACCAACACAGGGTGAATGAAATCCAAAATCAGAGAAGTGCAGATGTGTAATATGCGATGAAAGATTTATCTGGTATTGTTGACATTGCTTTCACATAATATCGTATCGTATCCCACCGCAATATGAAAGGTAAACAGAAGCAAATGGGTACATGTTTACAACGTTGCAGTTCTCTCTTTTTCGTTTGCGCCTCCCAATACTTTTGCACGATGAAGCATGCGGTGTCAATGCTGTTTAAAATGGCAAGAAGGGATATAGATAACTGCAAGATCATCATGAAAGGGGATGGAGATTGGGGATAAGTACTTGCTAATACTCATTTACTAAAATTACACATGTGTAATTGACTTTTCGTGGTAACTAAAGTCGGAGATTAGTGAGTACATAAAAGCATTTACTTGGTACACCATGCGATGTGTCTCATAAAAACGCTTTAATCATTCGTGATATGCCATTATATGAATGATATCATTGATATAGATGTCATGTGATTACTGTGATTTTGAATAAAACTTTTTACTCATGTCTTGACTCTCTTTCATGGAATTCACAATTCACTCCTCAGATCATGACATGCAAATATATTTCATACATGTTTATTACACGTATGCTAGTTGTGGTCGTAAGATTTCTAAGTACAAGAAAACTAAAACTAGGGGAATTTAGTAAAAATACTGAAAAATCATATTTCATTAAATAATTACAAAACGGGCCATAACTATAGGCAATGTTGGATAACACTGATAACCGGATATTTAGTTAACATTTACATACATTTGAGTACTTTAGTTGGAATATCGTTAGTTCATAGTTCGTCAAGTCCGTGTGGCATTCTCTGAGTATAAAACTACATGCCGTTAGCCAAACATCAAATCTTGGATTGGATTAATTCAGCACATTGTACAAAGAAAGTACATTTATACAGGATTTGTTTTTAGCATTCATTCCTCCATACAGCCTACTGTACAGTACAAATATAAATGGTTAACACTGCGGCTTGTACTGATAAGGTAAGATAAGTATATTTTTGCAAGTTTTAAATCTCGAAGCTTTATAATTTACAAACATTATCACATTCTCAACATTCATTCACACACACACTTTTCAATTCAATTAACTACGATGAGTTTTTTGAATGACGCTTCCAAAACCTTTTAACATCATCATGTCCGCTACCTTTCACAACGATTGTTCTCTTTTGATCCGAGCCATGCAGCAAAACTCCGGTTTCTTGTGCGTAATCCCTAACAACTTCATAGTCCCTGTGGGAAAGAAACTGGTTATATAAAACACTGTCTGTAAATGTAAGGCGATTCCTCTCCATCTCCCACAATCGAATCTGATCTACAACCGTAGGTGGTAGCGGGTTGTTTATGTGTGCTCTGTAACAATTTTAATCCAATGATTCTTTAAAGTTTATGATTTGAACTACAATCAAGGATAATTTTTAGTTCCTGCGTTCATTATCTATTCATGGCTTACGTTTTTATCATTTCATAGTGAGCATGCATCTTCAAAAACGATATTATTTGCTCCGCAGAAATTCCACTTCTTAACGCTTGTCTAATTGAATCTCGAGTTATCACCCCCACCACTAAGTTTGGAAAACGGAATAGGAAATCCGTAAACATTCCAACTAATGCAAGCTGAAGATCTTCAGAAACAAAACCGAAAACAATGACACCGTTTTTTGTCACACGATCAATGATTGCGTTAATAGTCTGAGTGGAACCTGAAAAACTTACCAGAATCAGTGTAAGCATACAAGCGATAGTTAGTTTCAACAACGATAAATCCAGTCTTGTGTTTTTCGGTATCCAAAGATATTTTATTGTTCCGTGATGCTAAATTCAAAGCCAGTCTAGTGGGATAAAATCTACCAGCTTTTCTCTGCAGATATAGAGAATAAGTCCATTATTTAGATCAATAATTCTTAGATTAATGGTGGTCAATCAATCTTTCTTTGTTGCTTACCGTTCTTTGATAAATTAAGCCAAATTCTCTTAAATGCTGCATAAACTGTTGCATGTTGTCTTCAAAGCCTTCTGTTCCATAATCCCTCCCCAGCGTAGCAAATGACAAAGAAAATAAAAAAGCCAGACACTCCGCTGTACTTAAACCTCGTTGTTCCACTGTCTCCAAATACTTAACAATGAAGTACCAAACTTGAGAAGCCGTATCCAACAACAGAAACTGGAAACCTTCGTTTGTTATTGAGGGAGCATTGTTTTCATCTTGTTCCCTTCAAGTATTCCAAAACAATGAAACAATAAATAATACACTAACATATTTCAGAAGCTTAGCATCAATCAATGATTACGAAAATAAATGCTTACATAAGTCCTGCATGAGTTAAAGTCATAATGGTGTCTTTTGATACAGTGTCACTTTTCTGCTGTTTTTCAGTTAGAAAATGGAGCATTGCTTCCCAACGTTCTAAAGCATACAGGTCTAAATCTTTCACTGTTCTAGGTTTGCTATCTTGATCCAAATTTGTACTTTTCGTCCACTGTTTGCCGCTGCATGCACCAAACCAAATACACAAGATTAAAGACATGTAAAACTGAGAGACAATTCGAAGCAATACTACTAAGATGCAATTTGCCTAAAAATCGTGCTATTATTTACCCTCCCAGAAGAGCAACTTTCAAATTGTGACGAAATTTGTGATCAAGCATCCATCCTGCCAGTCCACCTTGCATTGTTACTTCTTTCCAAACACGCAAAAGTTGAAATTGCTTCGGCTGCTTCAGAATGCTCCCTGCAATCCCACACGTCAAATAAAAACATGAGTAACACAATTAGCTGCTTAATAGCTTAATTAATACGAAAACATAATGAGGTTAATTCAATTCATTGAATCTAACTTCACGTGAGCCTTTGAAACCCAAGTACTGATCACCGCTTGAGGAATCGCCTGCTCCACGTACAGAATTCTAAGTACATAATATTTGAGCTAGTTTAGGCAGCTCACTGAAACCAAACAATCACACTGGCAATGATTATAATCTTGAAAGAAATCAGGGCAAGTAGAGGTGCAATAGATTATGTAGCTTTGCTTATCTTACCGAAATATAGCTAAACATGCTGCTGGATAACCAAATAAATCATCCACCACATGATTCGATAGCGTTTTCAAGTAATCGACTAGTGATTTGCACTCCGCAAAATGTTGCAAAATTCCCATCTTTTAAATTATGATAGTTAAATTTGTTATGTATCTCGTCAATTAGAGGAAATTCTTATTTGTCACTCGTCTTCACTCCACCCGGCAGATAAGATTACTGAAACAACACCACAAGAGTATGTAATATGCTTATTTACAAGAGATGTTTACGCGCATTTGTACCTCAAATTCTCACGCTCACCCATGAGCATCAACATCAGCTGCATCATAGAAAACGTTCTCAACTCCAACACTACAAATAATACCCTGCCTATAAGGCTCTAAGATGGACTTTATTCAACTTGTGTGGTCTTCTCTTTACCAATTGGTTTGCGTATAATGTTGGAGTGCGTGTCTTATTTCCCAGTATGTTTGCATTTGTTGTGACTGTG
>JAANSM010001649.1:0-17647 GCA_036850725.1 Orchesella villosa
GATTCTACGTGCATAGTAAACTCATTAATTTCTCTTGAATGTGGAATCATTCATCCACATGGTTTTGGAGATGACAGCGGATATTATGCCAAGTTAACTTCCATATGTTTATGATCAGTATATTTTTCACACACCTGAAAAAACAGATCAATGATAACGATAGGCTACAAGCGCTACAATGATAGAATTCTTGACTTTACATGAACTCGATGCAAGTTTATGATGCACTGTGGTTTGCTGTCTTGCTGACACATTTACCTGTAAGGTTACTCTACAAATGCCTACGAAACTCAAGTGAAGGGTGAAGGGGAAGTGACTACTACATACAATTTTAATTGTTGGCAGTCTAGAAGTGGCGGAAAGATAACGTGCTTAAGGAAGAGGTACTTAATGAAGGATGAAGGTCAGATTGCTTGTTTGTTAGTTAGTTGGGTGGTATGGTAGTGGTGACGGCGGTATACACAACGTTACGCTTCAATATTGTTCCTCCTCACTGACACAAAGCTGCATTAGTTGTGCATTCTCTTGTAAAGGAAAAGGGACTGATGGATGATTAAATAATCGCAGTCAAGCATATCACCCACGCATTAAACATGGCATGTAACATGACGTAAGTAATGCGTGCAATAAAGTATGAGTTAATGCAATATTGTAATTTGAAAAAAGTAACGCTTTCGATTTTAAATGTTAATAAATGTCGGAGTAATTTAGTAATGTAGTTTCGGAGGCTCAGTCCGGGTTCATATTAAAATAAAATTTGAAGTCTTAAGTTGCTGAAATGAATTCCAGAAGCGAAGAAGGATTAACTTACATTTTTAATTGGTATTGCTGGGGTAATCTGTTCTGCACCATCAACATCATGATGCGTACCATTGTCCATTTTCCAGCAATTTGTATTTTGTAGTTTGTCTAAAAAAAATTTCTTGGTAATGTAGGTATGCATTGACTTATTTGAAGAGAACAGCATGGATCGGATTGAGCTGGCAGTACTTAGTCCGTCAGTACGTGACCTTTTCTAGTCACTACTTCAAAAAACAAAACTTTCATCTCACAGCCTTAATAGTGAGACTAGGTTTTAGAACTCATAAAACAGTAAGGTGTAAGCAAATTTTCCCCCAAGTAATATGCCGTGAAATTTGTCATATACTATAAAGGTGAATCATTCACTAAGCTGATTATGAATATAGGAAAGTTGATCAGTTTTGCAATGAATCTTTGTGGTCTTGCATTGATAAGTACCGTGTCAGCATCAATAAAATTATGTATTTACACTGTATGACACGGGCTTTATAAATACTGAATGAATTTTGTACAACCAGATTTTGTGTAGTGTATTTTCTCTCAAATATTTGGACATTTTAAGATGCATGCAGAAAAAACACCAAACAAAAACTGAAACGTAACTTGCATACTCCAGTAATATAATAATTAAAATTAGGATACCTAATCACTCTCATTTGTTAACTAATCATTTTTTTTAATTCAGCTTTCAGCTCCCTGAATTCTCCTTTAGTAATCCTGGAAAAGGAATCTCCTCAACTTCCGAAAAAGCAGAAAGGACACTTCCACAAGAACTACGAAAAAAGTTGCAAAAAAGGAAAGCTATAAGCAAGCTCATGAAACATTGTAGTAATATCTCTTCTTTCATCTTTGTTTCTTCAGAATAAAATGTGTCAAGTACATATATACATAGCGCAGCCGTAGATCTTTTTAACTATACATACTGATGACGTGTTGACTGAGTATTAGCAAATGTACTATACTAACACTAACAACTAAAACGTAATGAAAATATACATAAAAAATATAGATAAAATATGATATTCTCATTTTACCCACCGTCTCCCAGCGGTTTGTTCATTTCCTCAAGGTTTTTTGAGGGTGGATGGATATGGATGTGCATAGTAGTCCACAGTCACAGTGGAAGAGTGGAAGTGGAAATTGTCTGTCTGCCTATATATCTTTCACTAATTTTACCTATATAGCTATACCCTAAAACGAATGCATATTATCAATATACAAGTACATACATACAAGATACAAACCTCCTCCTCTTCTGCCTGCCTGCCTGGTTTGATAAAGAAGTGAATGTGGATGAACGAATGACGAAGAACACTAAATATACGGCATACGGTACGGTGTGCGTGCGTGGTTGACTTGTCTTCTTGTAAAAAAGAAGAGCAGGGCAGGAGTGTTTTATTTCCTTTAAAAGAAAAATGCAATGTTGAATATTGAATCTGTGACGATGATGGATAAAACAGGTACATAACAACATTGCTTCATACGTAACAAGAATAGGAGGAGGAAAAATATCAGAGAGAGGAAAAGGAACAATTTTTTACTGCTCCGATATTGAATGAGTGTATTTCCATTCCAAAGGACATTTAGAGAGCGAGAGCGAGACGGCAATCAAATAATAAATCAATCATAAAATATTCCATAAAATTGTGTATTCCTTTATACATAAACCTCAATCCCATTCTACCCCTGTCGTCAATTTGTTATTCACAACTTGTGAATCACAAGTAATAACTTTTGATTACTTTTGAAAAAAATATTTGTATGTACAATCATATCAAAATCGCAGGCTCCGGCTCCGAATAAAACATTTCAAGTGATTGAAATTGAAAATTCTAGTTTACTTGGATTGGGTAGTTTTGGAATGTAATGAGGCATGTGGCATGTTTCAAAGCAAATGACTCGTGATTGAATGTGGATGGATTTTGAATATATCGATCAATCATCAACAAGAAAGATACTGAGTCAGTGTCAAAAAAAAATTGTTGAGATTTTAAGACTGAAGTTATAAAGTGATGTTTTAGTATTTGAATTTCCAAATTACAAATTAATTCTCGTGTTCCCTTTTACCGAATGCCAGTAAAATAGTTCTCATTAGTTGTACGTTGTAACGTTGTAAGTCAGTTTAATAAGTACTCGTCATGTGTCATGCGCTAAAAGTGCGAATGCAAAAAATGGTAAGTGTAAAAATTTAATTTGTTTCATTGATGGATTTTATTCATTTATGGTGGTGGGTGGTAAAATCGCAATGAAATTGGAATGGTTTTTATTTATTGTTGTGTTATGTGGTATGTAGTATGTGGTATGCATCTTGTATTATGTATTGGTTTTTTTGGTATTTAGTATTTGTAGTAAAAATGTAAATTTGCTCTGTTTAGAAACAATTGTATTGTATTGTATTGTATTGACTTTATTTACGTGTTAATTGCTTCAGCTAACTCAAAGCTGATTTCCAAGCTATAACACAACACACAACACAGCTGACACCTGCAATTTGTAATGGGTTTTCCATTTATAAGATGTGATTGAAAAGGAGTCAGTAGTAAATTAGTCATGTCTTACATTACATCATCTTTTTAGCCTTCAAGTGTTTTTTTACGGAATGAAAAACCTGATTCTAACTGAACATTAAATTGTGGATAAATATTTTTATAGTCTTCTGTCTTTGACATTTGAGTAAATACAATAAAAAATATAAGATAGTAAAAATGTGCATGATCATATTTTATGGGATAATTAGTTCTAGTTCTTTGTTGAGAGGTGGTTGAGAGTATAGTCAATTTTTGACAGCTATGCAACAATTAATTAGAGGGGGGAATAGAAATTCTTTCGGATCACTGGTTACAGTTCACAGTCCATGTTTCCAGTCAGTTTCATTCATAAATTCGCAGGATGATTGATGTTAGTGGTTAGAGTAGTTAGATGTGTCTTACACCTGTCACCTGTTACTTGAATAGTGGCCTAAATAGTTGGTGGTTGGTGGTTGGTGGTCGCATCACTCAACACTCAACCGAATTTGAATCAGAAATTGGAAATAGAAGTTAAAAGTAGGTGGTAGGTGAATTTCAACAATTGGCAAGTTTGTAATGGAACAGTAATTTAATGAGATGTAAAAGACGGGCAGGGCAGGGAGATGTAAAATTGTAATAAAATCAAAATATGATTTGTATACTGATCTCATTGGGATGCAAAATAATGAATAACAACGAATAAATGTATGTCGTAAAATATTTTTCGTTTTCAGTCTACGAATTAATGATTCTAACACCTGTGTTTAACATATTGAGTGGCAATAACATCTCTGATTGAAATGATTGTTTATCTCTTTCAGATTATCATGTAGATGGCTGTAGAAGATCTCTTATGTACCGGCGATCAGAACATCAACACTTCAGCATCGCTTCCCAATGAGCAACTTTACTTAAGCTGCAAAAGACTGAGTTGTTGAAAAAATCGTCAAAGCATAATCAGGCTTTTACCTTCAGAAAAGCCGTTAAATGAGTCATTAAATTGGATCATTATTCATCTAAAGCTAAATACACAGCATCATACCAATGAACAGGTATAATGGCGTATTATATTATTATGCACGCTGCTTTTTTTTGTTGTATAAAACCCTTTGTGCATTATTTTTTCACTATTAGTTCAGGACACGATCGCAATCGTTACACACAGTTCAATTATGGCATTTTTAAAGAAATTAATATTTTGTTGGCGTAATCCTACTAGGTTACCCAGTACAGAAAGCTTGCCAGATACTTTTGTAGACTTGATGGACATTGAGGGAGAATCAGAGTCTGAACTACAGACGGGTGAATTGGATCTCCCGTTGATGAATTTTCAGGATGAAATTAAAGAGCAAGCAGCGGAAAATCCGACCCTAACATTGTCCGATCAAGATGTGAAGATGAATACAAATGAAAATGGCTGCTGTTCTGATGAAGACATCATAGAATTCATTAAAGATGGAACTGAGGAAGCTGCTCCGATCCAAGGCGGGGTTCATCCACTTCTGTTCCCAGATGTAAGTAATGATCGTGGCTTTACTGTCGTATTGTAGATCCAATAATTTGAAGAGATAAATTATAATGTTGATTATTGTGGTTTTCCATAGGTTGTAAGAGACGTTTTGAACTATTTACCTACCAGAGAAATTGAAGTATGCCGTTTAGTGTGCCGAAGCTGGAACATTGAAGCATGCAAGGTTCTTCAAACTAAGAGTGTGGTTGCTTTTTTGGATCCTGATGCAGTCAAAGTATACAACAACGCTATGCGCAACACAACGTGCTTTCCCCACGCACAATATGAATTTTGCATTCAAGACTTCACTGGACTTGTGGATGAAGATTTACGCGAATTCTGGAATCTTTTTGGTCCTCATATCAGAAGTTTGGAGCTGCGTCAGACCCATTTATTTTGGCGTGATTTTTTTGAAGTAGTTGAACAGAATGTGCCAAACTTAGAAAAACTTACACTTCGGCATTTACCACGACATGTATTGAGAAGTCGGAACGCCCCAGTGGAACACCAAATACCATCTGTCAAGGTACTTCGCTTAGCATCGTTGCCCACCTTCGGCTTTGGAGTGGATGGATCTAACGAAAGACTTACAACGCTTTTGAAGTCTCTGCCGAACCTTGAAGTAATCCAATTTCTTCCCATCAAGCCAGTAGCTGTTCAAACAAAAGTTTCCCAAATTTTGGTTGATGTTCTGAGAAAACCAGAGGTATCACTTTCGCATTTGAAGCAAGTCAATTTAAACCTCGAACTAAATACTGAAAGGTTGGAAGCTCTCACTGCTAAACGATTTCCACTTCAACGTCTTCATGTTACATTATACAGATGGGATTAAAGCAACCTCATTGAAAGATCTGCTAATGTCTCTTCGTCCTACCTTGACTGAGCTTAAAATTGGTTTGCCAGATTCCTTTTCAAATTATCAGACTTTCGTTGGATTAAACGATTCAATGAAACCCGAAGAATGTGTGCAAATATTAACCAACTTGAAGGCATTGAATATGATCAATTTCAAAGGATCTATCAATTTTGTGCATAAAATGTTGGCGCTGAAGGATCTGAGGTTTTCTACTTCTAATTTGGCAAATTCCATTCCATTCGGATTCAAGAGAAAGCCTTACAGTTTTCGTCAGACCGATGATCATAATTTACAAAGCCTACAAATCACTTCCTCAACTGCACTTGCTGAGACTTTAACTTTGGATGGGATTTCCCGATGTTTCCCGTATTTAAATTCTCTGCATTTACATGCTGTTGATGATGATGGCCTTGGTGTGATTTATCGAAATCTTCCATTTCTTTCGACCGTCGAATTGATTGACGCAAATTGCACCGACCAGGGCTTGACAGGCATTCCACTCGAGATATGCAATGATATGGTAGAAACATGTACTTACATTGTTGTTCAAGCTGACAGATACCGAAGAGACTTGTTCATTGGAAGTCTTCAGTGTAAGTATAATGAAATGCATTCATAATTTGTTGTAAAAAGTTGTAATTACATTTTATTAGTTCTAATAACTTTGCAATATTATGTTCTTGTAGTTTTGAGAAAGCTTAAAATAACGGCTTCAAAGATCTCAGACGCAGCAATTGCACTTGGCCTGGTTGACTGCAAAAACCTGGAAGAGTTAACAATCGGTTCACCGTTGGTAAGTCTGTTATATCATTCGTCATTTGTGTTAGTCACGTAATAATGTATGTAGCTTTGTTGTATTTGCACATACACATGCAGATTGTCTAGTGGGTTGTATTTAAGAATTAAAATGCAATTATGTATTATAGATAACGGACACTGGAGTAATATTTGTTACTGACAAATTCTGCAGACAGTTGGAATTGCTAGACGTTTCATATTGTTCTGAGATTACTGAACAAAAGCAAGTTTTATGCTGGTGAGAAAATGTTTGGAAAATTGATCGTTGCTGAACAACCACAAGAAGGGCAGGTAAAACTGATTCCGAAATTGCCAACAGTTAATCCCGATCGATTAGTTGTGAAGACTAAACGCTCATCCTTGCCACTGACTACCAGTACGAATTCAAAGTTCCTAAATCCTGATGTCGATTTCTTTGAGGAGCACAATGAGGAGGAAGGGAGAGATAGGGGCGTTGGCATGTTTCTGGCTGGACCATTTCCAGCTGAAGGCAATCGCCAACGAATTGTGCGCATTCGTGAAGCACTGAGACGAAATGCAGAGTTCATGAGGGCGTTGCAACGATTAGGAATCACTCAGTTTCGTCGTCTCTATCGGCGGGAATTGCAGGACGGTTTCTTTCGCGGAGGTCGCTTACTAGAAGGCAATTTACAAAGGCTTCGCCGTCGGGAGTTGGCAATCCGTCACTTAGAAATCGAGGGTGTAGACGTGGACGAGCTGTTCCGTGAAGAATTACTAATTGGTGGTATAGATGCAGATGCCCCAGGAGCAGAACAAAATGGAAATGTTAACATTGTTGTTGTTGAAGATGATGATGATGATGACGACGACGAAGATGAAGATGAAGCAGCGCTGGAACTGATTCAAGAACAACAGCATGTACAGCAACACCGACAAAATATTCTGCAGCATCAACAACAAATACTACAGGAGCATCAGCAAATACAACAACAAATACAACAGCAGCATCAGGAAATACAACAACAAATACAACAGCAGCAACAACAAATACAACAGCAACAACAACAACTACAACTGGAGCAACAACAAATACAACAGCAGCAACAACAACTACAAATGGAGCAACAACAACTACGACAGGAGCAACAACAACAACAACTGCAGCAACCTGGAGCAATGAATCTGGATGAGGATGATGATGGAGTACCACAAGGAGATGGCGTGTTACCTAACCGTCTTCCTGACTTCCACATTGCAGAGATTTTTAGACTTGGTTTACGTTTAGAAGATGTGGAGTATTGGTTGCGCAACCGACCCCTTTTTGAAAGGGATGAACAGGGCAATAATAATGCCAATGCTAATCCTGCAATAGGTCGTGCGGCAGTGTGGGACTTAATGGTAGAAGAAGAAGCTAATGGAGGTGCTGCTGCAATCCCAGTTGTCGATGTCGATGAAGAACCTGAAGACATAGATTTAGCAGCTATTCGTCGTGCCGTCATGCACGCATTTGGAGATGAATTTGAGAATGCTCCTTTTGTAGCTCAACCCAGAATAAACTAATTATTTTACAAGAGTGCTACTATTGTTTCGGAAACAGTGAATTTAATATATAAAAGTTTACAATTATATATTTTGTAAATGAATCTTTTTCTAGCGATTGTAATTCCTACGATACTACGATGAATAGTGATATGTACCATAGACTGGTGAATATTACATACTGCATTCTAGTTAAGCTTACATTTAGTCAGTCAGTATTCCATGTATAAATTAATATTTGTGTAATAATTATTGCTACATGATTTAAAGACTTTTTCAATAGATAATAATCGTATGTATCCAAATATTCGTAATCTAATTGTTTTTACGATGAGAAAACAGCACACGAAAAGGGTAACTTGACCTTGATCGTGTCAATAAATTCGTGAACTTAGTACTAAGATTTTAATTAAAATTATGTATATCTTTATTGCCCATACTGCTAATCAAATTAATTAATGATGATGGTGAAATCATTTTATTTTGTAGACACATAATGGCATTTAGTCTGGGCTATTGTCTTTCTTAGAATCGGAAGAATGGCCTTGCATTGTACGTATTCATAGAAATTACTTCATTCTAAGTATTTTTTCATTGTACTTCTATTCTGGGGTTTGCGTTACATTTTGAAGTTCATTTCTTGAACATTCCCAAAATCATACGGTGTACGGAGTACAAATTTTTTCACATCTTTTCCCAGACAACTTTCCACAATGAAATCCCCTTTTCTGGAGGGTGGAGTTTTCCTGGTTTTGTGTGCGTTGATAATTTCAGTATTTGGGGAAGAAGAATGTGTGCCCTATGCACTCAAATCTACTGATGTAGGGTTCTATCAGTTCAGGTAAGTTTGGGTAAATTACACTAGAATGCATATATACGTTACAATTACAATTGTTTAAAATAATTAAATCAAGTAACAAAATCATATAGTCTGGACCTACTATCTGGAGAGGAAGTAAGTGTTGACTTACTTGACGCATCCTCTATTAAAACTGCGAAAACCTACATTGTCATTGACGGATTTCTTTCTAATTTGACGACACCCATGTCCCGGACTGTTAAAGATGGTAAGCGTAGTTTCATGTCACTTGTTTTTCACATATCCTTTAAAAATTCCACATTATATAAATAATTTTGCTGGAACTGTAAGCCATATGGCATTGGAAACGTAACTTTAACTTTCCTCTTCATTATCCCGTTTCAGAACTTATAAAGATTCCAGAGAGCAACGTTATTGTAGTTGACTGGGGACCTCTCTCTGGGTCAACTTCTTACACAGGGTCAATGAATCCTCTAGAGGTAGGCGTACTTTACGACCAAGTCACCCAAAATGTTCCTTTAGTTGGCCAAAAAATTGCGGATTTTGTTCAAGCCTTGAAAGATAAGAAGAACATACAGTTCTCCCAAGTTCATGTGGTTGGTTTTAGTCTTGGAGCTCAAAGTATTTTTGATACTCGATCATAATAATTTATAGATAAATAAATCCATAAATATATACATGAAATACAATTTATATACTATTTGAATGTACGACAGTCGGTGCAGTGGCAGGGCTGGAGTTATTCAAAAGATCTGGTGAAAAGCTAGCAAGAATTTCAGCATTAGATCCCGCTGGCCCAAAGTATAAAAACGGAGGACCTGAAAATAGACTGGATGACACTGATGCTGCATTTGTTGACGTATATCACACTAACCGCTTGGGTTTTGGTAATGATCGCAAAAACATTGGGCACGCTAATTTTTACATCAATGGAGGAAACCAGCAGCCAGAATGTGAAAGTATAACAGCATACGTGGAGAAAGGTATAAAGTCTTTAGTGCTATGGTTGATGAAACTACCTAAATCTAAGCAACTTCAAGGAGAAAATATTCCGTTTTTGTAAAATATTTTTTAAATCTAGGTATATGCAATCATCAATTTTCCTGGAAATTCTGGAATCTCGCTGTTGTGAACGACATCAAGGTGTGCCCTTGTGAATTGAAGCTGTTTTCGAAGATCGCATGTGATTGCAAAGACTGCGAACGTCCTCCATGTGAAAACCCAATTAGAACTGGACTGAATTTACTAATTACGTATGCTAAATACATATTTGAAATAGTATCAAGTGTTGTGGACCAAGTTTGTTGAATGTTGCATTTTTTTGCAGAACTTCTGGAAACTATTTTGTCCGTACTGTGTAATCAGCAAAAGGATTATAATATGATACCCGGAGTTATATGAGTATACGACAAGACCTTTAAAGGAGACAATAAACTTAATTAAACTTAATGTTACGAAAGATTTTACTAGCAAGAATTCAGTTTATTCCATTTTATACAGCATACAGAAGTTGCATGATGCATCATGGATGAGCTTTCGTACCAGCTCCGCAGCTTCCTTCTTCCCAAGGAATAGCTGGGAAACTGGTCAAACTTGCATATTTCAAGAAAGTTCCAATCACTCCTTCGCTGACTCGAATATTCAGAGTTTCGTCATTGGGGAAGTCAACATAAAACTCTGGCGTAACTGGACCGTTAGCGTAGAAATGCTGATTGATGTCAGTCTCCCAGCGTATAACGTACGAATCCGTGGTATTTAGATTGAGAGGTTCCAGAATTCCATGACCCCACTCACCATAATGTATTGAAAGTTGGGTAGTTATATTGTCGTAGTCAATGAGAAGGTCACCTAACACCACATTATAATAGCATAATATTAAATAGCTTTTCATTAGAATGTCCTCTTTCTTTATAAAACTATGAAACTGTTCCTACCCTCCAATGCACTTCCATAGGCTCCAACAATCATGGCTGGATCCTTTTGTTGACGTTGCTTTGCATAAAAACTGTGATTTTTGTTAGCTTGTACATTATGTGGAAGTATTGGTGATTGATCAATGGTTTCAGCATTTGATTCTCTGAGTATAGCGGTAGTCGTACTGGGATTAACATGGTTTCCTATGTATTTTTAGCAAATGCATGTAATTGTACATAATGCATCATTAAAACATTTACATTATATACAAGTCCAAGTCGTCATGCAAAACAGTTTACCTCTCAATGTTTCAAATATAAATGAATGTACGACACTCTGAGGGAAAGCATTGTTCGCCTCCAATTGGTTAGATGAACTGAAGACAGCTACACGTTTTTTAGGGAAAATAGTTATAAGGCTTCGGTAAGGTGGATAAAAACCTCCATGTTGGTAAGTTTTCCAACCTTTGAAAGTTGTAGAAAAGTTTGTTAACCAAAGCACTTCATTTCAGTTACCATCTACTCATTTAACAGAGATATTTGTATAATGAACAAATCTTAATTAAATGTGTTCGCATTACCGTCATATAAGGCTAATGTAAATCCTAGGCCATAACCGTAAACCCCGTACACGCCATCGGTTTCTTGATTCTTGTCACCATTGAATTCTGCAGGTACTGATGACAGTGTATATAGCCAGCTCATCGTTTCCTATTCCAAATTTTTAAAATCGAATCTATTATATCCTACATAGAATATAGTTATTCAGTAACTTAAGCTAACCTCAGGAATAATTTGCTGTCCGTCCACTTTTCCTTTCTCAACATGCAGCTCCAAAAACTTAATTATATCCTTCATGCTTGCTAAAATTGCACCTGCTCCCGGCGCCACAGCTATACGGCTAACGTAAAATACCTTAACATTCATATTCATGATCTCTCTAGTTTTGATGGATTGTACTTAAAAGACGTTTTCAGTTTTTTAGAAAACCTTAATAGTTTCATATTTAAAGGACTGCTGGTTCCATTTCTCCAGTAATAGCCTTGAGATAAATTGGGTAAGTCCAAGTGGCTGTTATCATGTGCTATTAAGGTTGCGTTGCTCATTCCTATTTCCTCCATGAAGTTCTTGAGCTAAACGATAAGGGTGTGTAACAAGAGATATAAACGTTTACATATTCTTCTGAGCCCATAAAAATGACATGTGAGCTTGTCGAACTTGAAGCCAAATATTTCTTACAAGGACTTCTATTTTTTCATCCATAACGTGACCCAAAGCCTCTCCAAGAAATCCAAAAAATGCGTTTCTGTACACGAATGAATATCGGAATGGACATACTTGGGGTTCATATCTTAGACGGCTATTTTAAAGGATACAGATTTACAATATAATATTGGTTTTAATTTTAATCAAGCAGAAGTACTTGTGTCTTTTGTACTTGGTACTAGGTTTATTTGACCTTGAAATTTCATAATTATTTAATTAATTTCTTACTATGCGAATTCACTAGAACTGTTGACTGCTCCAACAAGTAAAGAAAGGTCAGGTTGATGAAGACAAAGCTTGTGAGCCAGAACATCTCGGAAGGTTACAGATTCTGCTCGGTACCTATTAAAACGTTATCGCTTGCATCTACTGGAATAATAATTAGGCAGATTATGTTTTGAGTACACCCAACAGCATACCTGTCTGATAGAGTGAAATTAAAGGTGGGGGCTAGCCGAGCTATTGGAACTTCCAACACTGATTCACCTAACTCAGGATGCTTCTCATGAAGTAGCTTCACTGTGAGCGTAGCCAACACACTCTAAATACACACTCGATACGATTATTACAATTCATCATAAATGACAGTTTGCTCATATAACTTATTCATAACAGATTATTTTAAAAGGATATTTTGAGACCTTTGTAACAGACCCAATACAAAATAACGTATTTTCGTCAACGGGAGCATTTTCACTTAGATTTCTGAAACCGTAGCCTTTTGTAAAGACTTGTGTGTCATTCAAAAGTGCTATTCCTAACCCCGGTATTTGGGCTGATGGGAGGTATGTATTTGCAATGAATGCATCTAGTTGTGCTTCGAAATCTGTTTGGCCTTTTATAACGAAAATTATGGAGAAGAAGAATAGAAATAGCGCTGTAGTATGCATTTTCAGTTTTGAATTTAAACCGAAATGCAGATTACTTTAAATTGAATTAATACCTGAGGTTCGTTATAGGTTCTCAATTTGAGTCAGAATGATATACATAAACTGCAGGCTAATTTTATCATCTATTTATCAAATTGACGGCTGTGTTATATGCGTGTATTTTTAAGTATCAAAGCTTATCATTATCAGTTATCAGTTAGAGTTACGTTAATGTATTGACTTATTTCTCTGACATCGAGTAAAAGACAACTACATAAACAGGTGTCTCAAAGGCATGTACAAGTATAAGGTGTATAGGTAAAGTGTAAGTAGGTAATTGGTGTTAGATATTCGGTGAGTGTGCATGTGCAATGTGCATGCTGCAAATACATACAGTTTACTTCTATACTGCTTACTGGTTTTAGGAGGACATCACCAAAAATCTTTAAAAATATCGTTTCATTTTCAGCATTGGAAACAGCCTGACGACAATGGAAGACCAAATTCAAGGACCATGGGGGCAATTTGATATTAGAACTATTAACCCAAAACAAGATATCCCATCAATTTTAACCTTTTTAACGGAAAATTTCCACCGAGATGAGCCAATGGGTAGACATTGTCCATATGATGAAGCCTTCATCAAAGATATCAACTCAAAAATAGCCTTTCTTTTAGAAGCAAGCAGTCACATCTGTTTGGTTGCGACCAACATAGAAACTGGAGCAATAGCTGGAGTCCAACTCCAATTTATACTGAGCAAAGAACAGGCAAGGAAAATTGCGTTAAATGCTGGAGAACAATCTCCTTTCTTCCAAAGAAGAGTAATGAATGCAATTTATGAGCCACTGAACCAAGCAAGGGCCAACTTGTTCGAAAGATTTGGCGTGGAAGAGCTAGTATGGAATTTCGTTGCAAGCACACGACCAACATAGAAACTGGAGCAATAGCTGGAGTCCAACTCCAATTTATACTGAGCAAAGAACAGGCAAGGAAAATTGCGTTAAATGCTGGAGAACAATCTCCTTTCTTCCAGAGAAGAGTAATGAATGCAATTTACGAGCCGCTGAACCAAGCAAGGGCCAACTTGTTCGAGAGATTTGGTGTGGAAGAGCTAGTATGGAATTTCGTTGCAAGCACCTCCAAAGAGCATCGGGGTCAAGGCTTGGCTTCGGAGTTGTTCCGAAGAATGTTAAACCTTTTGAGAAAAGAGAAACTCTTTTTGGTATTCAGCATTTACTCTAGTCAATTTTCCAGAAGGTGTGCAACCAAATTAGGATTTGTGGAGATTGCTCGTTCTAGATTTGCTGATGCTCTAGATCCAATATCTGGATTACCTTTCCTTCCAGAAGCAGTAAATCAGGAAGATTTCGCGAGTTTAATGACTTTGCAAATTAAATAATGTTTTTTTTTGTAAATACATAAGCTACTCTTGAATTTCGTAATAGCAGTTATAAGCATTTTTTACTATGTTAAAGGATTTACCAACTTTAATAACAAGTGGAATTTGTTCCCAGCCTTCAAACAAACATAAAACATAAATAAATAAAACACAATGAAACTAAATTTTCGTCTATTCTACTCATTATACCGGTATATAGCTACAAACTGCAACTCAACGCTATACTAATAACAGTTTCACACCTTGTAATTCGCATTTAAACATTAATTTTCACCTTCAAAGAGTACAAATGGATTTTACAAGGTTTAAAGTGTGTTAATGCATTATGCACTCTTATGCAATTTGAAAAGTCCCATTCAAAGGTGATTAACGTGATTCGCAAGTGCATTCATGCACCATGTAAGAAATGTTTGTTGTTTTTAGCTAAAAATTAAAGTGTTACTTGTAGCATTTTTAGCATTGAGAGCATCATCATGAATCATGACATGACATGACAATTTACTCCCCTTTAAGATTTGAGAAGTGTAATTGTAATGTGCTATATATATAGCTAATAAACTTGCAGAATCGAAAGTTTACAAAAAAATGATTACGATTATGAAGGTATTGCAATATGTTATGAGTGAATTAGAAAATATCCATGTCACTGACTGTCCCTCATGCAGAATAGCGGAAGTGATTTTGCTTTGAGAAATAGCATTGAAATCTAAAACGAATTGCCAATGACGAATCCATCATATCATACCTGTTTTTAAGTGGACACTTTACTTCATTCCTTTGCTCAGTCAAGAAGCGTTCCTTCTCACTTCACATAGTAGCAATTCAATAAATTCTATAAAAAAACTTACCTCTGTAAAGTGAACAACGAACAAGTAGCAAGTTCTCTTTGGTTTGGTTGAGAGTATTATTTGGTGAAGAGTTGGAGAACCAGTTGACCTTGATTGATTACAGAGCGTTTTGGTTTTACTTTACTA
This sequence comes from Orchesella villosa, assembly GCA_036850725.1. Classification (NCBI taxonomy): domain Eukaryota; kingdom Metazoa; phylum Arthropoda; class Collembola; order Entomobryomorpha; family Orchesellidae; genus Orchesella; species Orchesella villosa. The sequence continues at coordinate 15,217 of JAANSM010001649.1, forward strand.
CTTGTGGTAATGTCACTCTCAATCTTACGCAAGCGTCATCGAATGATGAATGGAGGACGGGAAATGTTCTTTGTGGGATCACACTATATATTCTTTATTGCGCGTGCCGTAATCGCTCTCTACTATCTACTATCTACCTTTATACTTTACGGTAACATAAAAAATGGAATTGTATCCAAACCAGTAATTAGTGCAGTGTGCACGTTACAAACAAGTAAACAAAAGAATCTCCAGTCTCCAACAATGGAAGCATTACATGACGTGAAGAATCGATGATGTAGCGTGTGATGCACAATAATGGAGACAAGCAAGGGCAACGTTCCAGCTTTTATGGTCAATGGTAGAGTAGAATGCTAATAGTTGAGAGTAATGTCTGCCTGAGAACACCACAACTTTAACCTCAATAGCCTTTGTGTAAGGTACACACTATATACATACTTATACTTGTATATGCATATATATGATTCGTGATGGTCAATAGAAGTTGTGTAAATATAATTAGATTTAGATGCAACGAAAGAGGTTATATGTATTAAATGTAGACTTAGTGTATATGGTTGAGTTGATTGTTGATTAATCTATTTATTGAAATTAGAGTATACACATGTTACATATACACAAAATGTTTATAAATCAGCAAGGCTAACAAATACGACTATCATTACTCCCGTTCTCATTGAACGGAGCAACCGGAAATGGATGGTGATGAAGATGCGTAGCTACAACCACTGTGGATGGTAACATACTCTTTGTATTTTCCTTTTGATTTGCTGTTGTTTAAGTGCATGGCCATGTTGGATGGGAATCTTTTGGCAAGTCTTTTCAAGCAGTCTTTTCTCATCTAAATTGCATAAATAAGGTAATTGCATAAGATGGGATGATTCATGTATTTATGTAGTAGAAGTAGAATATAAATTAATTATATAGTTATTTGTTTCGTAATATAAATATAAACGTACTAGAGTAGATCCCACATCTAATACGCGCAAATTCTTCATTTGGAGAAAGGCTAAGTATCCGGTTACATCAGTTAATGGGATTGTTCGATTTTCCAGCTCTTTGATTTCCAGTCTTTGCAGATCTATACATTTTTAGTGAAAGAGGAAAGCAAGATTTATTCAACGTTATCTTGTTTATTATATTCCATAATTTCAAGGCAAAGTAGATTATATATATATATAAGATTTCAAGACACCAACTCAGATGAGTAAATAAATAGAGCACCATTAATCATTCATTCACATATTGCTAAAAGATGCGGAAAAAATTCATGAGAAAATAAATATAGCAATGCAAGCTACTATATTGCTGTGTTCTGTAGCTGAATCTGAAGGGAATTAATCGCATAGAAAGCTTCTCTTGTCTTACTCTTTAAATTGAGAAGAGAAGGTTTTCTCTGTATTTCCACCAAGTCTTCATCCTCCACATCGGCCAATTTCTTCTTAGAAAATAAATCATGATCATGACTTTCCACATCAATTCCTGTCAGCATCTTGTCCAAAGCCCGGCATGGGGCTAGCACATCAGAATAAACATAAAAGGAAAAATCCTGTATATAAATTTTGAGCTCCCGAAGACAATCCAAGCTGGAAAATATTGGGCTCGCCATACTGAAAGGTGTGAGATTAATCTCAAGACAAGATAATTTGGGAAACAATGTGGGAATCCTTTTTGCAAAATGCACACAATTGAAACCGGTCGGTAATCGGAGTATTTCTACACTTGTCGAACAAAAACTCGCCGCCTCTTCACTACTTTTAGTTTTACTCTCGTCGTTTCCATTATGAACTGGAATGAAAGAGTCCAACCAAGCAAATCCGTTGCCGGGAATCCCACAAGGAACATCAAGATGTAAGCTCTTGAGCTTTGGTAAATCCTTCTTGTATGAGACAGCGGAGAACTTGACATTTCTTAGAGAATCATGCCAACCGCGAATATGTAGTTTTTCCAGTCTATCCATCTCACCAGGAAATTCCAGTGAAAACTCACAACCTTCACGAATGTCAATCAGCTTTAGTGTTTTCAATGTTTTATGCTGCGTCTGGAGAAGCTTAGTGAGATGATGTCCAGAGAACTTGGAGGATTGGAGAAAAAGCTGTAGGTGAGTTAGTTGAAATTTGTCCTTCAATTCGATCAAAGTTGTGAGTAAACTATCACTAATTTTCACACTCAGAATCAAATTGCGAACATTATTGCTGGCGATATCGTGAAGAAATTTTGTAACGATAAGATCAATTTCACGTTGAGGTGACTCTTTAAATTTAGGAAATAATAGGCCAATTTCTTGCAGTCTTGGTGAACCGGCAAGGAAAGCTCGGAGAACGTCAGTTCTCCCATTCTTGACAAACTTTTCAATGTTCTCAGAAGAGTCCTCGAAGATAAGAGTTTGGAGTCGGGGTAACTTGATTGTTTTGAAGTAGTCACGCAAAGA
>JAANSM010001650.1:0-17641 GCA_036850725.1 Orchesella villosa
TCAACAAGTATTAACCTAATAATTAATGAACGAGAAGCTGGCCAGCAAAATGGAAATGCATAATGGATAATTATTGTAGGCCTTGTTTCTTAGCTTGGATTTCACAATGCCCCACACACCGCACCACCACTTCACTGTGTACCGTGTGTGTGATAATGCTGTGGTGACTGCTGACTACACTGACGACAAATTCTTTTCTGTATATTGCATTTTTATTACAATGTTGCATATTATAAATGCTTTTTAAAAATTTACCAAAAACAAACACAAAAACTCAAGTTTAAATAATTCACAATGAAGATTACAAACTAAGGGTGATGATGATAATGATGACAAGGTAGCGATTACGGATAGGAAAAACGGAAAAGTAGTGCACGTTGCACAATTGCTGCATATTTTATGAGCAAATACGAAGAGCATACATATTAATTGTAGCATACAAACAGTATATGCTACTATAGTGAAACAAAATTCTACAGTTAGCAGGTAATACATGTATTCGGATATATATAGGATTCAAAAAAAGAACTGAGAATGTGTCGCACATTCCACGTTAAAGAGTTTTGGATCTTATGGGATTAAACAATGGTATTACCTACCGGTTGACAATATTGTGTAAGGACTGAGAACATATTGTGAATATTATTAGACAGTCTGCCATGGTTTATGTGATTTACAAGTCATTCGGATGTACGAGGTTCGTGGATCCCGTTGAAGGTTTTAGCTGCTCCGCGACCTCCGCGACGTGGTGGACCACCTGCAGATGGTGGGGCGTTTCCGTTTCCTCTAAACGACCTGGGAAAGCCACGTCCACCCTTTCCACGAAATTCACCGGTTTCTGTAAATTTAGTTGAAGAGCATGTAATGAGTATATCTTATCTATATATATAAATGTCTTTGCAACACATTTGCATTTAATAACTGAAAACTAAACATTTGCTTCTATTGTTAGCAAATTGTGCGCTTATCTTACCTCCGTCTGACTGTCCGATCCTTTCAGCACGGAAAGCGCCGTATCTGGCACCTTGATGAAAACCTCCTCGGCTACCGCCGGTCTTAGGGGGTCTTGAATTACCGTAACCATTGCCTCTACCCCGTCCTCTACCTCCACGACCTCGGAAGGATCCGCGTCCGCTCCTGTCAAACCCATTCGTATTCTCGTCTCCGCCTGGAAATGACAAAAAAGTAAGGTTATAATTAGTGTTTAAAGCTCACTATCATGTAATGTACAGAGCATTCCTTATAACCTTCAAATGATTGATTGAAAACATGAAAATATAAATGAAACTATTACCTTCCATGTTCCCATTAACGGATGTACTATTATTAAAGGTTGCAGTCGTTATCTTATCATCCCAATCTTCTTCTTCTTCCCCATTATTCGAATTCATGTGGTTTAGATTCAAATCACGGACTCCAGACTGGATACTAGACAAACCTTCGGTTGGTGCAGGGGTGAATACGTGATTGTTTTCAGGTTGTGGTTGGATTTGTGGAGGGGGTGGCGCATACGATGAGACAGCTACTACGGCAGGATCCATATGGGGCGATTCAATTTCTAATTGCGACTCCTGCATAAAGCTGTAAGCCATCTCGCGATCCTAATTTTTTAAATACGGTACATTTAATTAATTCTGTTTATATATATACGGCTAACATTTTTGCCAAATTTACCCTCTAAGCCAATTAGTGTTTCCTGCCCATGCTTAAATTTTCTATGTGAATTGCAAACTATCATCTGAATTTACCAATTAAAGTTGGCATTAAAATAATAAATCATTGAAATTGTGGAGAAGTATAACGTAATAATTTTGGTGCGGGCATAATTTTGTTTGTGCATCTATTGTGATTAACTTGTTCATTATCATCACCTACTTTTAACTAAGTTTAGGATAGCCAGATGAGATTGATATTAAATTAATGCAAAGAAAAATTCGCAAGCAAAATAAATGTGCAACACCAAACAAAAAACTGGTAAGTGTTTTTTTTCTATACAACTCTAGACTCAAACTATATATACCAACATATGCAACCATTCACAAAACATCATCTGTATGGTTTATGAAAAGCAAGAAACTATCACTGACACATATAAATAGACGACAAATATAATATTAACTGCAAGACTGTCACTAGTACAAGTACAAAACTCAGACATGTTAAACGATAACCCACCCAAATGACACGGATTAATTGTTAAGGGGGTTAATAAAGGACCACAAAATTATTATATTTAGATATGATAACCAGTCGAGTATGGCATAATATCATATCCATGGGGACATGTCTTCATTATATCATGAGTTATCATTTATGTGTAGTTATAAACCCTGATGGAGCATTCAATTTAACATGTTTCACGCCCAGTTCATTAAGCTAGGCAATGCCCACGTTGGTGATACATTTTTTTTGATTGCTCATATAAAAATTTGCCACATGACAAATTTTTATAAGTATACTCCTGCTTTCTACCAGTGACTGCCAAACGTTATACTTACTCTCCAAAGAACCGAAACCCGGTTTAAACGATCGAACCTCAGACTGCGCAACATTAGTGGAGTTTCGTGCAGCGTTCCTTCGACTGAAATTATGATAACGTCGCCGATAATCACCGATGGGAATAGGAATATTTGTTAATTGTCCACGTGTTTGTTGAGGCAATCGAGTTTGTTGGGCTGGAAATCGCATTAACTGCTCAATAATTGAAGGTAGCATTTGTTGTTGTGCTGAGTATTGCATTGGCTGACCAATCATTGGAGATTGCAGTTGTTGTTCGTGGTATTGTATTGGCTGTCCAATGCTTGCAGTTTGCATAGGTTGTCCAATCATTGGAGGTTGCATTTGTTGTTCTTGGAATTGTATTATCTGTCCAATGCTTGGAGTTTGCATAGGTTGTCCATAACCTGGAGACTGCATTGACTGTTCAATTACACGAGGCTGTATTTGTCCAAAACCTGGAGACTGAATTGGCTGTCCAATAACTGGAGATTGTGTTGGCTGTCCATAAACTGGAGATTGTGTTGGCTGTCCATAAACTGGAGACTGCATTGGTTGTCGAATTATTGGAGGTTGCATTGATTGTCCAAACCCTGGAGATGGTTTTGATTGCCCAATTACTGGAGGTTGCATTGTTTGTTCAAGCATTTGCGATCTCCTTGGTTGTCCAACCGAGGGAGATGGAGTAAATCGTCCGACTACTCTTGGTATTGGTAAGCGCGTTTGTGATACAACTGGTGGTAGCCCCGGCGGCGGGCATGATTTTACTGTTGTCGATTTAGCCAAACATGGTGCTGGTGTTGGTGTTACTGGAGATTGTGTTGGCTGTCCATAAACTGGAGACTGCATTGGTTGTCGAATTATTGGAGGTTGCATTGATTGTCCAAACCCTGGAGATGGTTTTGATTGTCCAATTACTGGAGATTGCATTGTTTGTTCAAGCATTTGCGATCTCCTTGGTTGTCCAACCGAGGGGGATGGAGTAAATCTTCCAACTACTCTTGGTATTGGTAAACGCGTTTGTGATACAACTGGTGGTAGCCCCGGCGGCGGGCATGATTTTACTGTTGTCGATTTAGCCAAACATGGTGCTGGTGTTGGTGTTGGTGGTGGTGGTGGATCTGGGAGGAGATCTTTCAGTTGCAATGGTACTTTCACCGGTACAGCCAAGCGCCTACCAGTGTATGGGTTAATATAATCGCGCTCCTCAAACTCATTGTCAGAAAGAGAAATTCTCGCGTAATCTTCCTATTGATAATTTAAAATACACGACATAAGGGCAAAGCTCACGGCCAGCGCCAAGCGTGTTATACGGCCAACGAAATGTCCCTTATTTCAACATTCCAGTAGGAGAAAAACAGTGCATTCAAAAACCCGATACCGAATGCACACTTTGCTAAAAAGTCAACTTTTACATATCTTTTAAACATTTTGTCATCTTACTCAATAGCAGAAAAGGAGCACGTTAACACATATACGTATCACTACAGCACACATAAATTACAGCTAACACATTTAAAAACATACATAGATCTGCTAAAGCGGTTGATTGTAAATGAATGCATAGTTTGTAGAAAATACACATAGAATAAACTTACTACTTAAATTTATACATTTTATCCCTAACAATCTAAGTAAGTCAATATGAAAACGTCTTATATCCTTCAAAACCGTTATAAACACATATAATACAAAAAGAGGTAATAGAAGGTTAACGATACGCACAAGAAAAATAAAACTCATGAGAGAGTTACCAAAGAGAGTAGAAATTTTTTATGAAATCCCAACATATTTGTTGTTTTAATTCCAAAATTTCATTTAATTCCCTAACCGATAGTAAGCTATTTACAACCGCATTACACATATCCGAGTATATTAAGTAAGTACATTCATTTAACCCAAAAACATAAGCATAAAAACATTCTCAATAAAGAAAATTAAGAATGTCATACATATACGTAATTATTATAGAACCTTGGAGGCAATGAACCTCTTCTACTCTTCTCCAACAACAATGTTTACAATCACCATGGTTTTAATTTAACTATCTCATAATATATTATAGCGAAGGCCTATATTCGGTGTATGTAACACCTCTTTTCAAAAGTGAAACAAGTAATTCCTGCGACTTAAACATATTTGTGGAAATGTGATGTGACATCAAATGTCAGACAAATTGTGTGTTAGACATGCACATGCATAAAGAAACACCTATTGAAATAGGTAAGTAAGTACAAAGCCAAAAAGCTAAAAGTCTACTTTTCATGCAAAATAAAAAAAAACTTAAAAGCTACACATAAATAAATGCTAGCGTGATCACTGATCACAAATTACGGAATACAAACCTGATTCATCATAATTTGAGCAGGCACCGGGTTACTATTACCCATAGGTATTTCTGGTACATGAACCGGGTTGGGAGTTTCCTGAGGCCGTGGTACGACTTCCTCAACAGTTTCAATAGGAACAATAGGAGTAGGACCAGATGTGAAGTACTGACTTTCAACTATTGAATCAATCATGGTTTTCAGTTGGTGGCTTGGCTTGTTGTTTACTTTCCCTCTTGATTCTGTAAAATAAAAAAAGATAAATAAAAGATAAAATAAACTCTTAATGACAATCTTCCTCTCAAGATGCAAGATAAATTACATTTGTCTTCCAAAATCTTTGTACAACCCTTACCAAATAGTTTCGCGACCACTTCTGCTCCTGTTTCAATTTTCAATGCGAAGTCCGATTCCCTCAAAGATGGCCTAATAAGTTATCGAAACCTCTGTCAAGTCCGTAAGATCCTCCTCCGTCACCTTCACTGCTCCATGTTCACCAACGAGAAAATCATGCTGAACATTAGGATTTTGCTGAAAAAAAGGATTAATTAAAAATTAGTATAAAAGATTCTCCTTGTCCCATTTTAACTACACAATCAGATTTATAAGTAGAGCTAGAATATTAAGTTACTTACCAGTTGATCCAGACCGGCATGAAGTGATAAAATAAACTTGTTCCTTTCCCCATTTTCCCTTCTCATCTCTTGCTTGATGAACTTAATTGTCTGTTGATGAACTTGACGCAAACATGAGACAAGTTCACGGTTATGTTCCAACTGTTGAATAACTTCATTGTACTTGGCGACAGCAGCAAGTTGATCAGCGTTCAGGGTCTTTCCTTCAGATTGCTCATTTCGGTACTGGTCCAGCTTCAATTTCCGCTTTTCTAAATTACGTATCTTGTGCTCAGCAGCTACTATAGGTGATGAAAACGGCTCCAAAACTCTATCACCAGTAGGCCGATACCACAACTGAGATTGGGGAGGCTCAGGGGCAACTGTTGTAGTCGTAGTTGCAGCTGGCATTATTGCGGTTCCCGTTACGGAAGACTGATACTGAAATATGAGAGAATAGAAATGAAAAAATTGGCATATAATATGAACATGACGTCGTATTTCCACGTGCTACTTCCACTCCCATCTACGTCGTAGCGAGCCTTTACCAATGTTAAATAGGTATTAGAAACATCCAATTAAAAAAATATACCTCTTTAGTCGGCTCTTGCTCAGACAGCGCAAATTAAAGGTAGAGCGCTTAATAACCGATTAAGAGGCACGAAGATGAAAGATAATATGAGATAGAAGGCAAATACATAAGAACGGTCACTCACCACAAGTTTACAACGAACCCGTGAGAAAAATTCAAGAGACACTCACTCTTCGTAGTTGGTAGACTGAAAATGAAACAACAAGGATTTTATTAACACCAACAACTAAGCTTCCCCAATGTAATATGCATTTAATTTTTTTTGTCAGATTGAAAATACTTTTTAATCTTCGTAGTTGGTAGACTGAAAATGAAACAACAAGGATTTTATTAACACCAACAACTAAGCTTCCCCAATGTAATATGCATTTAATTTTTTTTGTCAGACTGAAAATACTTTTTAAAAACGAAAATGAAAAAATTGACTTTTTTTTTGTCTTTTTATTCCAGTTCCACAAGTTTGTTACTCAGCTCTTTCTTTCTTTCTAACGCAAGTAAGTAGAGTACCACACCGACACTAAACGTTATTCATGTATTCCTTACCTTCAAAAAAAAACCTTTCAAGTCAGACTCAGACTCTCTCTGTCGTACTTTTTTACGATGGTTGGACCGACACTAGAGGAAAACGGCGGAATGAGATGGAATGAAATGGAAAAAGTGTGAGACAAGAGAAGTAGTATTAAAAAACGAGGGGAATATTGACCGGAATATGGAGAGAAGTGTAGTTTTATCTATAGTCAGCGGTGTTGGTGGTGGTAGCTTTAGCAAGAAAAGTGTGTGGTGGTGGTGTACATTTGGAGATGTATGACATGCATGCATGCAAACTGCTAAATACGTATAGTTCACCAGCATCAGATTTGATCTGAGAATAGGCAGGCAGGCAGAGACTCCAATCATCAGTACGTTTTTTTAATATGTAATGGCATCGGCATGCAATTGCAATGAGTCCAAGTGGCGGATGATGCTGATAATGAAGATGAAACCGATGCTGTTCTATGGCATTGCATCTTCTACAATACCACCTCTCAACTCAGAAAGTAGTGAGCTCTGCTCTTCTCCGGCTTTGAAATCCTTGTTGAACTCATGCTCTGCATCTAAAAAAACATGTAAGTATATATATACACATATCAATATATATGTATATTGCATGGACAAAGAATCACTTCGACCAGCACCGACCGACACTCTCAAATAATGCATTATTTGCTTCATCTCCATCCACACATTCACGATCCCACCGAAAAGACATGATATGGGAAAAGAAGAAAGGAAAAGGCGAGAAGCGAAGATGAGATGATGACGAAACATTCATACACTAGTAGTGCTTCTGCGTGTTGACGATGATGTGATGACTAGTGATTATGAGACATGCATGATGAGCCCTCCTCCATTCAGCATGGTGTGGTATCATGAAAATTTAGCTATCTTATCTTTTGCCAGACACGGATGGGCCTGGTAGGCGGATCTTAGAGTTTCCCTACTACATCTAGTATACACGTCTGGTCTGAAATAGCAAGAGGCATAGAAGGGTTGCCTAGCTTCCTATGTTAGCCAAGCAATCTGAAGTTTGACATTGAGCAGTTGAAAGAGCCATTCGCAGCAATGTAATTGGTATTAAAGACGAGTAGAGGGTGCCAGAGTTCAGTTTCGGTCGGTCAGATGATGACAATGAATATACCTAAGTAAGTAAGCATATACAGAGTGTAGGTACGAGCTTGTGAGTGAGTGGCCCATTGCTTGTATCCAAGTATGTGTAATCAATGACTTTTTTTCTTCAGATTAAAGATTAAGGAATAAAATAAATTTTTTTGGGTCGCTGATTATAGATTAAAGATTAAATTTGTCAGAAATATTTAATCTGATTATAGATTGAAATTCTTTCATCAGGCTTAGATTATAGATTAAAGATTAAATAATCGATTAAATGGTTGATTAAATTTAAATTTAAATTAAAAATTAAATGGCCTGAAATGTCAAGTTTTGCTAATATGTACCCAGAAAAATACAAATGTAAGTGTAGTTTGCATTACTCCTTCAAATTTATGGAAGATTTCCACGATATAAATGTATAAAACGGGTATTTTTATGTAAATTGTTACTTCGTCGAATATTTTAATCAGATTAAAGATTAAACTACATTAGCAACCTTTTCAGATTAAACATTAGGGATTAAATCAAAATTGAACTGAATTGTTGATTAAAGATTAAATAATCTCTAATCGGATTAAATAATCCAGATTTGATTACACATCCTTGCTTGTATCATATGCTGTGGTAAAATGCTGACATATCTTGCTGTGCTCTCACCAATTCTACATAGGCGAGCTGACATTGCAGACAAAAAACGGGCTAACGAAGAAAGAGAATAAAAGGCTTACAAGCAAATGTACACAGCTTGCTGAAAATTTAAACATTGATATTTAATTGTGGAAAACCAGTAAGTAAACTAGAAATTAGGGGTGATATGAGATATTGTTAAATATGGACTATTTAAAGAATTTGACAGTAGTGAAAAGTTAATCCTCAAGAAAATACCCGTTATTCATTATTAAAGTGTTAGCCAGCGGAATTTGAAGACAGACAGACAAACTTGGGTATTTTTGCACGCAACCTAAGCAACTGGATTCAACATGTATTCCTTTATGCTATAGCCAATATTATGTGTATATGTGTATTAGCAGTTGAGTTTTGTCATTATTGTATAAATGATAGTAAACACGTATTGTTCTTGTTCGTAGAATTGGAAAAACTGCATTGCTAACTAAACGAAATGAGCGTTATTTTTTAAAATCAGATTTTCTTCTTTTAAATTTGTGCTGTTGTCTTCTCATCGGTGGCCGTTCCGTAACTTGCGCGTGCTACTATGAACCGTTAGCTGCCACTTTGTACCGTTGCAAACAGAATATGTCACGTGAAGTCGTTGTACTACTCTCGAACAATTATAATTACTTTAGTGTAGTTAACAGTGAGTTGCAAAGTAGGAGGAACGGTGTGTTACCAAGGAGGATACTAACATCATGGCTAATCAGTCCATGTCACGTGGAAGCGCGTCACTAGGAGGTCACATTACTCCGACCTTTGGGGGGAGCGGAGGTTACCCTTCCAATTTAGGTGGGCCACCCCTCAGTCCCAATAGAGGAATGCCACAAATGCCTAGTGGAGCTGGAGGAATGAACAGAAATGCTCCTTTTCTAACGACATCACGCCGATCGTAGAATGTTGGGAATTGGGTAAGTTATAAATTATAGTAAAAATGACGTTTATACAATTCTTATCATCAGTTGATTATGTATATAATGATTAGCGTAAGTTTAAGCTAGGATGTCATCCCTTTTTTCATTTATTTAAGATATCTTCCTATATAGAAAAGTCGGGTAATCATGCACGCAAAATAAGAAGCAAAGGGCCAAAGTTTCCTCAACTTCAAACAAAATTCTATGCGGTCAATCAAGCATAACAATTGGAATGATATTCATCGTCTAGCTTATTGTTATCACGTAGGATTATATCCATAATATCCTTAAGACGTCCAGTAACAAGTCAGGGAAGAGTAGTAACAGGAATTCGAAGATGAATTTAAAATTTAACAAAAAACATAAATTTGCTTATATTTTGCAAAATAAACTCCCAACTTATGCTAGGAATGTATCTAATGCTAGGAATCCTTAATGATTTGAAATACATTTGATACAGCTTTCAGCAGGCCACGCTCGTTGTAAATTTCTCTGCTGAATCTATTTTTAAATGACACAATTCATTTAAGTATAAACAACCTACGTTAAAGGCCGCAAGGTTAAGGTTTTGCAAATATTCCAAGGTCAGTTCATATTCAATTTGACCTGCTAATCAATGCGGCATGCCATCTAGTTAAATTTGTACAAATCCTAAATCATTATAAAACATGGGAAAAACTTTCATATCAGCGTTGTAAGGTAGATAGCTAACAAAGCAGACTTTAAAAATGTAGAGCAAGCCTTAGAAATAAAAAAAGAGATGCTGACGATGAACAAGACAAAGATTATAATAATCCAACTGCACAATTGCATATGTAATGTAGATGCTTACATATTTTTTTAACCAAATAAAGCGTGAAGTAGCTATAAAGTCCGAACTAAACCAAATCATCACTTTGGTACTGGTCCTCATATCTTTTATGCAAAAAAGATGAAGTAGTAGTCAAAAATATGCATGTACATACAACATAGAAGATAATGCATGCATAACCATTTCTTGCTTCCGTTCAAAACAGGACGATGAGAGTAGAGCTCAAAATATTTTCCCTCAACCTGTGTAATCTAAATGACAGTATTAGTCTGCAATCATGAGGAGACATGGTTTTAGCATTTAATGCTGGATTATTTTTGCAGACATTGCTATTTGTAGGTTGAAATGAGCAATAATGAGCTCACATTCAGAACAAAAAAAACGGGAGTAGAAGTTTAAAACTGAAAGTGAAAAAAAGAGCTCATATTTCTTTATGACCTCTGAACCTTATACAGAATGTACCCAATATATTTTTTTGCTGTGCTATCTCTTTACTTGTGCAAATGATGATGGTGATGATGCTACTTATAATTAAACACATCTGCAGCTGCATCCCTCAGCATCTTTCTATCTTCACACTCATTCAGCTTCCAGCTCGAAGTAGAGTTTCCGTCTCTTCCCTACTCTCGTAAATAAGGTCGTAAAAACTGTTTTTATGCGGTCTGCATATATATAAACATCATATTCTTTTCGTTGAAGTATGAAATTAGTTAGTGGCAAAACAACATGTCCATATAATAACTCATAAGCACTAGCTGAAAGGTTTCTTTTAATAGATTTGCTGTGATTAGGAAAATAAATTTATCACGTTCGAGTCACTCAAGTCAAGCATAGATCGATTGTCTAAAAAATTTACAATCAATATCCCGTCGCAGTACGCATTAAAATACGGCATGTAATAAATCGTTGAGAATTTCATTGCTTATTGTTTGCAGATAAAAATAGCTCCTCAAACTGAAATACGCACATGAATTTTATTTCAAAGCGAAAAGTAGTAAAAATTTAATGCATTCAAAATGTGTCATTTTCGTCAATTTCATAGCTTATTGTTTGCAGATAAAAATAGCTCCTCAAACTGAAATACGCACATGAATTTTATTTCAAAGCGAAAAGTAGTAAAAATTTAATGCATTCAAAATGTGTCATTTTCGTCATTGTACAGCCTATGACTCAGAAGAGAGGAAGTGTTGTGGACGCTAATGCACTCCTTACTCCTTGTTTCTAGAAATGCATCTCTCATTACACTATCTATAGGCTTTCCATGCAGACATGTTGAGCAGGCAAGACAAAGAGGAGTGAAGAAGTGTTTAATTTGCTCTACACGAAGAAGGAAAGATAAGGTTTGATTCCCTCTTGGGCAGTCGCAGCAGGCAGAAGCTACACTCAGATTCATAGCATTTTCTTGAGTACAGCAGCAGCGTGCATATATATTTTTGTATGCAAAATCCGTTATAAGATTTGATCTTGGTCAAGAAACGTTCCAGGATAGATCTGCACGAACTCGAGACACCAGTCGCCTTCGCGGGTTTGTCTTGAGCTTGAACTAGGTAGCAGGAAAGTTGCGAGAAAGACGAGACTATCTGCTCATACTGCACTGTGAGCCACACTGTACAGTAACGGAAATTGTTATTACGAACCTTTATAGGCATAATAGAAAAGGGTTCAGGTAGCTTTAGACTTTCATTTTAACCAATTAAAAAAATAGGAAAAGACGCTCGTTCGACATCTACTTGTCAGGTGTAAGAAATATTAGTGAATTTGTTAGTAATCACAGCGCCGTTTGACAATATTTTATAATTCATGATAAAACTTTGATTGTTTGTTGCTGTGTGGCTGTGTTGTAGTATATGCTTTCGAGTTTAATACACCTTACCCCATCATACATCATAATAATATTGAGTCCTGGCTGTTACATAACAGTTGTAGAACTGATTTTCTTATCGTTTTAAATTATATTCCTTCAGTCAGTCTTTTCAGTGGTCAGTGGTTGGTGTGCAACGTATCATTTTTCTTCTAATAAGCTAATTGTGACTGATAAATTCTTAGCTTTCACCATCATAGTGACTCTGGGTGTTTCATAAAAGTTGTAGAACTGATTGTGGTATCGTTTTGAACTATATTCCTTCATTCTTTTTTGGTGTTTGGTGTGCAACGTATCATTTTCATTCTAATAAACTAATTGTTACTTATAAAAGACTGCATTCTGACCGTCATATTGACTCCTGGGTGTTTCCTAACAGTTATAGAACTGATTTTCTTATCGTTTTAAATTATATTTCTTCATTCTTTTTGGTGGTTGGTGTGCAACGTATCATTTTCATTCTAATAAACTAATTGTGACTAATAAACAGTTGAGCTAGAGTAATCAGGTCTCTAGTAGTTTAGATCTTTTTTACTGGTGTCCATAAATTTTAATGAAAATTAGGTATTTTGAAAACGTGAGGTAAAAAGTCTGATCGTCAATCGTATCACTATCACTAATAAAACTGCTTGACAAAGTTGAACGTGAAAATGGCTTCACCTGTTGACAACAAAAAGAACGGCAAAAAACGTCGCTATCGGTGCCTAATTATATATTATATACATGTTAATCGACTTCAATTATTTAACTAAGTCTCATAAAACAATATGTATTTGTAGTAAAATAACGTGGTTTTTTAACAAGTGTTTTATGTTCTTCTTTTCCTATGTTGCAGGCCTATGCCGGGTGGGATGGGAGTTTTAGGAATGGGTGGGCAAAGGACGCCAACAGGCTACCCTGGAAACTCTGACCACCATCCTCAAATACTCGACCCATCCGAATTCCCATCATTAACAAGTCGTAATCTACAACAAGGCGACTCATATCATCAAAGTTTGCCTGCCAAACCATATGGTGCGTAATGCGTGGATCTGTTTGGCTGCACCTCTAGAAATAGAACCTCTAGTTGTGCTTTGGACTGACAGACTAAGCGTGTTAATCAATTAGTACAAACATTTGCTTTATTAAAAGAAATTAATTTTACATTTTACAGTAGGAATGGTAAAGACACCTCAATCAGAGTCAAGTGCTTTCACTATGAGCTCGGAAGATTTCCCCGCCCTGCCAGGTACAACGCCTCCGTCAACAATCGCCAACGAAACTAGTGGTAAAGCTACCCCGAGTAGTAATCAACCTATAGAATTCACCGATCAACGTTCTGGTCAGGCACAAGAAAAGGGCGCACCAAAACGGGGGATTATAACATCGCCCGATGGTAATTGTTAGACCTCCACATGCGAAATGAAAATACTTTATTTGAGTACTCCAAAAGCGTTAAAGGACTCTAATGGTTGACTGATGAACTTGTTTTGTTTGTGTATTTTCTTTAGGTAAAGTAACAAATATTCCGAAGAGTATGGTAAACGATCAGTTTGGAATGGTCGGCCTCCTGACTTTCATTCGCGTTGCGGAGACGGATCCAAATTTAGTTTCGCTTGCACTTGGCTTTGATTTAACTGCCTTGGGTCTCAACTTGAATGCCACCGATAGTTTGTATCCTACATTCGCTGGACCTTGGGGAGAAGGACCCGTTCGCGCAGAAGATGTAGAGTATCCTGTTCCGCAAGAATACAACATCAGTGATCAGCTCCGTCATGGTCATGAGTTCGTATCTTCAATTAGGTAAGTCACATTTAGCTAAAAAGAAAATTAGCTGTTTACTCGTGTAAAATTGTGTAATGAAATGAACAATATATGAAAATGTGTAGATGTCATGAGTATACATGTTTCCTTTTTTATTTTTGAATAGAGAGAAGCTTGCTCCATTAAAAATGAACCGTTACAAAGATGAGCTACTATTTTACCTCTTCTACACGTACACGGGTGATGTTCTTCAGATCTTAGCTGCTGCCGAACTGTACAATCGGGACTGGAGGTATCATAAGGAAGAGAAAATATGGATAACACGTGCTCCAGGGGTGACAGCTGTCGAAAAAGGATCTAATTTTGAGCGTGGAACATACTACTTTTTTGATCCCATTAGTTGGAGAAAAGTCGCAAAAGAATTTCACTTGGAATACGATAAGCTGGAAGAACGACCTGCAGTTCCGAATCATTTCATCCACGCGTATCTTGCTCCTTGATAGTCCGTAAAATTTATTGTTACATCTTATATTACAAATGAGCAAACCAGGGTCGAAATTTAATGTTAATTTTCGCATTTGCTTGGCAATTTCCAGCGTTGGTAAAATCTAAAGAGTTGAAATAAGTTTATATATATCTAAAGGGATTGAGTATTTGCTTGAGCATGTTGCGTGGATATAATGTTGAATTCCCGGCCACAACTTAGACTGCATACATCTGTTATTATGATATCATTTTTGTCAAACAACATTCTTGTATCGTGTGTCTTTACCTTAATGTTTTTTGGCAGAAATAAACTTAATTTTTTGTAAGAATAGAAAATTTAGCGTTTCTACAACAAATAATTTTGAACACAAAATGTATAAATATTTAAAACTCATCCTGGTGCAAGGTGGGGTGTATCACGAATCACTAAAACGGTCTCTGTTTCATGTTACATAATATTGTCTGCAGAAACCCAATTGTACTCTAAATATTACAAGATAAAGAATACGATGGATGTGTACCTGTAAGCATGAAAAAATCTACACTCGTTCCGGTACAAAGTACAGCAAATGCACCGCCATCCATTCCATTCATTATCAAATTCATAACATCTATTATTGAACAGATTTAATTTGGATGGACATCACTCCTCCTCTCACATATTCTCAGCAAGGGTCTCACTATCCTCCATCATGAGTCGTCACTGCTGTGATGTAATAAGGTGTTGTCACAATCGTTTACTAACGGTTCTCAATATTAGGACGCGTACGGACGTAACTCTGCGGAAATTCATGTTAAATTCATATGGTTGTAAAAATACACACTAACATTGGCCATCGATAAACTACATTGTGAATAATATCTACAATTCTATTTTTTGTCCACTTCATCAAGTGCTTTGAAAGTAAAATTTAAATGCAAAAGACATCCTACCCCCGCCCCTCCAATTGGAGACTAACGTGAGCTACAAGCTAGCAGTATGATATTAAGACTTACTAAGCTCACCAATGACCAGTTTAACAATGTTTGTACACAAAGGAATGGAATGACATTAATAAACTTCATGTTGTAAGCAACGTGTTATTGTTCTTGTTCCATGTTATTCGTGAGCTTGGACGTCGGATTTAGTAATTGATCATTATCCTTACGCTCACAACTCTTGATTGATCTCTACGTTAGGCTGCGTTTGTAAATTACAAATTTGACAAGCACAAAGAGACGCAAACAAACCAACTTACGGCCTCCGTGGCGCAATCGGATAGCGCGTTCGGCTGTTAACCGAAAGGTTGGTGGTTCGAGCCCACCCGGGGGCGGATACTTTTTGCTTTCCATTTGCAGATTTATAATTAAAAAACTAGGGTTTAACACCTGTCCACTAACAACTTAATCCAGCATTTTTATTTATATGGTAAACTTTCTAATATTAATATTTGAAGCGAGCCATCAAACGAAACTGCTCTCGGCACCAGCCAGTGCAGTGAAAAATTAGGGCTTTACAAAGAAACCACAATAATTACTTACATATATTACATATTACGTCTTATAAAGGGAATTTATAGACGTACCTACCAGATAAAATTAAATTACCTTAGATTAAATATCTGGAAAAAGTGTGTAGTAGAAACATTCTCAGTTTCCCCAGACGTAAAGATATTATGGCCGATTTTTCATTATCAGTTTATAAAAGTTGAAAGTACCTACAACATTAAGACTGGCATAGTCTAAATACCAAGTAGGTTAACTAACACATATGTATTTGTTAGATGCATTGCAACCTATGCTTTTCGTCAATCAAGTGCTCTGGCTGGTTTGCATTAGACACTAGACACACAGTAAAATACGCACGTATGGTAAAGTGCGTCAAGGATAGATTGTGAAAGTTCGAATTATTCGGCTGAACGACTGAGACTAATGTTGCCTTATAATGTCAACTTTTTCTTCCATTAACGACTTCAATACATACATGCTTTTCTTCTGAGAAAGAACTTGGTCCTGACCTTTAACCTTATTTTTTTTATTTTTTTATCAACTTGTTCTTATATATTTTTTTATTAAGCTCATAAGTTGTGATCCTTGGCGAGTGCAAATACTTAACTTAGCCATGCGATTTCTGATTTGCAACATCGAAACTGCTGCGTTGAGCATGCGTGTACATACAACAAGCAAGCCAGGGATCACGACTTCAAAGCTGAAGATAGATGAGCAGCAAAACTTCAGTTTTAGCTACGGTACGAGCTGAGCACGAGGGGCATCCCAATACACTACCTAAAGCATCATGTAAATTGGGACTTATTCTAATTGATGAATGCATTATTAACTTCTATTAGTATTTTACTAACACCCGGTACCTAAATCTGTAACTATTACTGGTTGATTGGTGGCAAGCTGAGCCATTCAGTTTTATTTCATCGTTACCATATATGAAAGACGAGGTGACCGAGTGGTTAAGGTGTTTGACTGCTAATCAAATGTGCTCTGCACGCGTGGGTTCGAATCCCATCCTCGTCGCATGTATTTTTGAACCTAATGAATAAAATTTAGTAAATGGAGGCGTTCTTACTTGAAATGATATTTGCCGTGCCTTAGTCAATCAAATTCTAAATCTTCAGTTGAGTATGTAGCTTATAATGTTCATGTGCAATTACCAACCTATTGATATAATATAACTGTTTCGCAGATTAGGGACTTTTTTTTTGCAAGGATTTTGAAAAAATTAAGTAAATCTTCGTCTTTGAAAACGAAGTGTCTACGGTAATGTACACCTAACCTTACTGGATACTTCTGAAGCTCGGTCAAGAGTCAACTTGACGCTTACCCTGTCATTTAGTGAAAAGCGGGTTGCGCTTGCGGTTGGAGTTACGTATTCTTGTACCCCTTCAATGTAAGGATTTTCTGTAACTATCTTGTAGCGGGCGACAAAGAAATGGAATGGCATTATTGCTCTCATTTCTTAAATCTGATTACACGATCCACCAGAGCAAAACCAAAGAACATTTGCAAAGCCCCACTTACTTTATGTGGTAAATCTGATGATTACCCTGTAGTTGGAAACATACTTCTGTCAATGTGAAATCAAGTAAACTTACCATAATCTAATTTATGATTATGATTAGATACATAATAATACAACCGACCACTATAAAAAAATTATACCCAAACCTACTACCAACTAAAATCAATCATAATACAACTGCATACTTACACTACAACTCAGGACTACTTCTGTACCAATCCTGCAAATACAAACTGACAGTATTGTGAAAACCAAAGCAAGTTAAGACTGTTTAAGTCTTACGACTTTCCTCAGCTCAACAACATGTATTAATTTATGGCATTCGTCGCTAATTGAAGCCGAAGATCTCTTCCATCTAACTGTGGTATTTCTGTTTCGAAGTTTTGGGTCGCGTTTTTACTTTATGTATTGTTTTCTGTTTAGAATTTTGAAGGGATCTGTTTCGTGAATTATTGTAAGGGCGTG
>JAANSM010001651.1:0-17640 GCA_036850725.1 Orchesella villosa
ATCAAATCTGGCTCCACCAATGGCATCAATTTCATCGAAAAAGATGAGACACGCTTTCTTGCTCCTTGCCATCTCGAACAATTCTCGAACCATTCGGGCGCCCTAAAAAGCATAATGGTTTACAAACATTTAGCCTAAATGATTTATTGGTGCTCACAGCAGATAATATATCCGAGTGCGCTGCTGTATCACGAAAAATAGAATCGTATTAGTATTCGTACCTCTCCGACGTATTTCTGAACAAGTTCAGATCCAATAACACGGATAAAACACGCATCAGTTCTATTGGCAACAGCTCTGGCACAGAGCGTTTTACCAGTTCCTGGAGGTCCGAACAATAGCACTCCTTTTGGAGGCTCTATTCCAAGGTTTACGAATCTCTCCGGCTACAAATATATTAATATAATTCATATTGATTATGATTGCCCCTAAATGACACGAAGTGATTAGGATAAAAGTGATGTGTAAACTCACATGAAGCAATGGTGTTTCAACAACTTCCCTGAGTTTATCAATCTGTTCCTTACAACCTCCAACATCCGCATAGGTGACATCAGGTTTTTCCTCTACCTGCATCATGGTTACAGAAGGATCAATTTTAGGAGGTAGTGGAATATGAATCTGGTACTTGTTCCTGTCAACTCCAACACGCATCCCTTCCATCAATATCAGTTGGGGCTACTGAATCAGCTAGATCAACAACGAACTTTGCAAACTGTTTCACGTTTATCACGTATTGAGGCTCATCATTTGAGTTGTTTGGAGTCCTCAGCGTTGCTTTTTATTATCTTTGTGCAACGGGCAACCTGGAATATTAACATCAATCAATTTATTCATGGGGGATTGGAGTTAGCTAAGACACTCCGACAAAGCGCTTTTTTATGTAACACTGACTAACCTGCAGTGGTTGTTCATTCTGGAGCGTTTGCTTATCAGCAGCAAGATCCCATAATGAAGGAGGGGCTAGCCCTGTATCAGATTCCTTTATTCCAGATAACTCGTTCACCCGCTTGATAATCGCTATGGATGTCATCCTCAACCTGCTTTATCTGCTTAGAGTATGGGCCTTGACCGTACGTCTTCAACAATGCTATGTCTCCTTCATCCAGCGCTAATAAACACAAACACACACAATCACAAGTCATATTATTATCATAACTGTCAAGTGTCAAGTGAAATGTCAAAAATAAATGTACTCACTTCTGATCTCCTTTTCCTCCTCCTCATTGTCATTAGCCCCCTTCTTCACCTTACGCATATCATCTCCCAAATAATCTGGCATCTTGAAATATTCTTCTTCAAACTGCTATTTAAATGTCAATTATATTACTGCTGATCTGATTCTGTAATCACACAATCACAGTAATTTTAATAATCTGTAATCAGTAATAAATGGTTAGATTACAACT
The DNA here is from genome assembly GCA_036850725.1 of Orchesella villosa. NCBI lineage: Eukaryota > Metazoa > Arthropoda > Collembola > Entomobryomorpha > Orchesellidae > Orchesella > Orchesella villosa. The sequence goes on from JAANSM010001651.1 coordinate 1,410, forward strand.
TCTCTCGTCGACTGGAGTTTAACAACACTGATAAATGTGATAAACCCAAATTACCAGCTTAAAATCAGAGTAATTACTAGAAATTCAACACAAATTGCATAAAATCGCGAGTACAAGATGAATGAACTAGCTTGATTTGTATGTGTCTATGACAGAACAACCCCAGCAAAGGAGAATGAGAAAGACTTTTAGATTGTAGATGACTTGAGAATAAACAGGGATTTGAGTTTCAGCGCGTGTTATCTCAGCTGATTTACGCAATCTTCGTCTTTGTTGCCTAGCGTGTTGTGTTATGTGATAGATGGCTCGTTCAGTTTCTCAAACATCAACTCGCTGCGATCGTTCGGGTCGCTTGCTTTGCATGGTTTCATTCTGTTGCAGCAATGCAATGAGCAAGGTCATCGGCATGGCAAAAGAGAAGAAATGTTCGAAAACTTGGAAATGGAAATTGTTTGTTTGGTTGGAGGTTTTTTTCAGTAGAACATTCTGGACATTTCGTTTGGGATTTCAAACATCTGACGACAAACCATTGATTACAGAAACGAAGATTTTTTTGGGGGTATTCAATCATCTGGATTTCTGGATTGTTCTGGATCTTGTGCATGGTGAGCACATGCGACATACTTTTACATTCACATTTTACGACCTATTGGATACGTGGAAGAGTGTAAAGTGAATATAGTCTTTGTTGGATTCCAGGATTGGACTGTATTTCAGCTGGCTGGATGGAATTCCAGCGCCTTATCGAGTGAGTGAAAGTCTTCATTATTCGATCGGTTTCTTACTCCATTCAAGATCGACTCCACTCCACTATGAAAAGATGATGTAAGTCGCTGTCGCTGCTGTACAGTTACCTTGCTCTACCCCAATTTGCAACGTGATCGTGAATTAGCCTAGCCCTCTCTTCATATCAGGTAAAATGAAACTTACATTATACAAGTTATGATTTTCGATGACATACTCCGAAGGGAGTGAACGGTGGTTCTGTGGGTGTATTTTCATTATGAACGTTTCTACTCATTCGTTAATGGTAGGTCATCGTGGTAATCATAATGCTTCCCATATATCATTTTCTGCTACACAGCTATAGCAATCCATAGACAGCCCTCTGCTTCTTTTATATGCTAATTTAAACCTATTGAAATGATCGAAAACACTTCTTACCCAAAAATTTTTAAGTTATACTTAAAATCTTTGTTCTTACCAGTTCTGGCGCTACTACTAGAGGTTTTACATATTTAACCTTTTCCATATGGTCGAGGAATGTTATAACGTTTGATGGTGGACCATAAAATGAGCATTCGTATTTCATGGATACCAAACCAATTATGCCATTATCAGACTTGTCCATCGCATTTAAATACATTTCTCGAATGAACATGTCTTGAGTGTTTTTACCACCTCATATTTCAATGCACATTTGGTAGATCTATACTGTTATGTTTAAAAACACTTATGCAAGTTTTGAGAATTTTTCCTCAAAGAAGTTGCCAATATTGGGAAAACAAACAAAAATATCTCACTTTTTATGAACCTTTGGTTCTTTGTTTTTGCAGTGTAAATTGTCGCATAGGGCGAGTCGTAGGGGATTATGATGAATGAAAAACTTGATTTTGAGTTTACTCGCTACTAAAACTTTCAAGATGACAGTGTATCACTATCATCGACGAATAGGGACATAAGGTTAAAAAAAATGTGCGATAGTTTAAATATGATGTTTAAAATTAGACAGGATAACATGTGCGTAAGAAGGGTGAATGTGTATTATATAATAGTGAAAAAAGTAGAAAGGGCCTGGAATATGTATGCAATCAAAGCATAGTCACCTTTGTAAATGGCATGATTTGTAGATGGTGATGTTAGAAAGGAGGTTGTGTAGTTCCGGAGGAGGTAAAGTTGTAAGCGGTTGTTTTATGCATAATTCAAAGAGAACGAAGTAGAGTAGTTGCCATTATGCAAATTCGATAAAGTGATTATACGCAGTTACATACCAAAAAGCATGGGTTTAAATTATATACACAATAACGTGTATGTTTTATATATAACAACGTATTCCTAACATATCAACTCGTTACGGACTATGCGTTCATATATGAAATGTAATCTAATAAACGCGACATCATGCTTATTACGACAAAGTACAAATTCGCCCCAACAATATTTTCAGCCTTTCATCTTTTTTCTTTCTCCTTCTCGCTTTCCTTCCAACACGATTCCGTAATCAAATTTTAGCATCACCAGCAACCAACTAACTATATACCTTTATCAAACATACATCTTACACAAACCTACAATTATATCAACCTTATACTACAATTATTACATAACTTCCTTAACAATCACTCCTGTCTGCCCCTCAACTTTATTCTACGCATTTATTGCCCAAGAAATTACTATCATTCGTTATATATTGAATTTACAACAATATAACTCTGAAATTTGTTACCCTCCAATGTATGTTGTGGAGAAAATAAATTTGTGACATTTCCATGGTAACGAAATTGCAACGTTATTTAACAAATTGTTGGATTTACTGATATATCTTTGTAAAAAGTAATTTTCTGAAATTAACTGTGCATGAATCGTTATGTTAAGACAAATTGTGTTCGTAATATTCTTATACAACAGTACACCGTAAGATGGTTGGTAAAATTGGTGTAGGTTTTTGAATAAGTGTGCAGCGCTAAGCTTAAGTGGATAATATTGAGTTTGAGTGGTAGGTAAAGGATAAGTATATGGGTTTAAAAAATTCATAAGGAGCGTGAGTAGCTGGTCCGGGTTTGTATGTTCACAGGAGTTTAATTGAATTTGTGATATGCTCGTATAATAATTTCGTTTATGTATGAAGGGTAGTAATGGAGTGAGATGAAATTGAGTAAGTTGAGTTAGTAAATTACATTTGCATGTATGTAAAGTACTTTGATAACATGATTAGGTTATAACGTTATTATGATAATATTTTTATTACGAAGCGAGTATGATGAATTTTGAATATTTTTGAAGGTAAAGTGGTGGAGAGAAAGGTCGGTCTGCTACGAGCTACTCGATATATATGCTACTTTTTTTTGTTTCTTTTTATTGACCGTGGCGAACGAAAGAGGATGGTATATATACAGCATCGTAGTGGTAGTATAGGAAACCATGGTGAACAACTCGCTAAGGTACACGATAATAAAAAGGAAGAAGCATCTAAATCAACTTAGACGTGATTGTGTGAAAAAGAAGTTGAAAGAAGAACTACGCGATCAAAAGTGACTAGTTTAATGCACACCACCAACCAACCAAACACAAACCTACTCCTTATCTCCTCTCTCTACATGGAGAAAGTTTATACTCACAGGGTACTTTATACGCTTTTATATCTTTCACACATCTATTCACGTATCCTGATTGTGTGAGCATTCCGATCACATACCCTCATCATCATACTCTCATCTTGTTTAACACCACCCTTAACGTTATGGACCTTGATCGACGAGACGGATTTACTCCTTTCCTTTACTAATATCACCAACTTTTTTAACCTTTCCCCAGTCTATTTCATTCACATTTATTACTATTCTTACTTACACTCTGCTTTATACATTCTTTTCTTACACCCCTTATGCTCATTCTTCTATATCTTTTATATTTTCACTATGATACTTTTCGCTTTGTTTATACTCGTATATTCACGTATAATTGGATTTATAGATATATTTTAGTTTAATTTATTTTACATAGTGTACTTACTTTTTTGTTATTTTCAGTTAAAATTAATTCGTGGAATTTTTTCTAAATCGCTACTTCGAAATACATTTATTAAGATTCACCAACTATTTTGCTCAATATTCAGTTTTAAATACCGCATGCGTTGGTTTAAGTCGCAAAATGCCAAGCAACCGCAAGGTACTGCGCTTATGAAATTTCATGGACCAAGGAAAGCTAAAACTACACTTACGTTCGTGCATGAAATTTAGTGCCCATGGTTTTGATGCGTTCCTTCAACAGATGCTACGCAACCAGGGATAACGGAATATGAACAGAATAATGAACCAAAATGTGTGAAAAATGCCTAACCTAACCTAAAGTAACTGAGGAACAAAAATTTGAAATAGAATGTTAGTTATAAATTTTGAATAAGGTAAAGTAGAAGGTTGTTAAATTTGGTGTCCAAGGTTTTGGGTTGTTGGTTATGTTTAAGGGTATATGATTGAAAAAAGGAGGTGTAAGTAAAGTTGTATTGAAATTGGTGTCCAATTTTTCTGGTGAGGGTGTTTGTAGATGTATAGGGATGGGTATGATATGTCATTACCAATAATGATGAGGATGACGGGTGTAGTGAAAACAAAAGAGAGAAAGAACGTTGTGTGTGTTGGTAAAATGCTGCTGAGTAAGGTTTGGTGGAAGAGAAAATCTCATTACCATCATCAAAGGAAAAAGAGAAGAGCATCATGATGTATTTTGATGGTGTAGTAGTAGTAGTAGTAGATATATACGTATGATTGTTGATGCAATTTCCTAGTAGGTTATTTTTTTCTTTTTTTGTTGTACAAGTTTGTAAGTAAAAAAAGTTTAGTGTGAGGTTGTTAGGAGCGCGTTAAAGCTTACGGCTTCTGGGCTTTGGGTTAACGTGATAATGAGCTTTATCATTGGAGTAGTAATGGAGTTGGATGAAAGGCGAACGAAACGTAACGTAAATCCCGTTGGAGAGAAAAGTTTTTCGGTGAAACGTTATATTGTTGAGTAATTCAATTTAGTCGTTCTTTCGCTCAAATTAAATGAAATTATTTGCGGGGTTTATTAAAAAGCGCTTGATTACGGGATAAGTGGTTTATGGAAAGGAAAAAAATCATGGAAAGGAATCAGGAATCATGAAAGCAATCATGAGGAATCGTGATCGTAGGAAGCACTTTATACGCGTTTAGGGTACTCGGAAACGCTTTAGAAGCGGAAGCACATAAAACGAATAAATGGGGTAGAATACACATACACTTCTACCATTACACCAAGAGAAAACGAGTGATTTTTGTTGGCAAAACACCATCTTCATTAAAACATACGAGATTTATAGAGGGTAAATGGACTGGAAAAAAATAACGCATTTTTTCTTACTAATGATGATGCTCTTGATGTTGATAGATAAATGCTTTTATCTCTCTTACGTACTCCCGGAAACAACTATCAACGAGATTCTTTTTTCATACAAACTTTAACTTACGTATAAACATGAGGTTAAAAAGTCATATTGTCATGAATAGACCCATTACGTGCTCGCCTTTCTCCTATTTATTAATGTTCTGACGGCATCCTTTTATATACCAACCTCCTTTCTTCCACTCAAATGCTCCATTTCCTTAAACGATTACGCCTTTTATTTGCTTTTCATCCATTTTATATTCACTATTTACACTCACTACATTATACTACATTCATATTCTTATACTATCATCACATTCATGAATATCCCTACGGCTACTTAAAACATCATCTTTATTCTTCACTTTACCTCATGCCTTTTACGCTTTTTTAAATTACCCCTATTTACATCTTAACTACCATTTACCCTCCATTTTATACCTTACTTTACCAGCCTTTCACTCCGTTGTCTTGGTTTCGCTTTATAAAATATTATTATACATGTTTTTACTGTAACTTTTGGCGGTTAACTAGCGCCATCTACGTTAACCGTTGACAAAGCCTTATGTGAATTTTTAATTAATTTTGTATGCACACGTAAGATTTTTTAAAACTATAACAATAAAACTCCATTTATTCTGTCGCAGTGGGGTAATATGAGACGTTGACAGCTGTAATTTCGTCGATTCGAAATTTTGTATTTCTTTAGGTTAGTAATTTCGATGCTAAATTAATTATTTACTAAACTGAGATGATATAAATTGTTTTGCTCAGTATAAACATTTTGCCCATTACCAGGGCAAGATGAGAAGTTGTTAAATATAATTGCATGTGGGCCAAACTAAATTAAGTTTTAAGTATAAAAAATTGTTTTTAAAATTTATTGAATTGAAAGCATAAAACATTAAAATGTAAGTTGTATAAAATAATGGATTAAGTTAATATTGGTAGTAAAAATATTATATAGGTTGATGAAGTTAGTGAATAATAATTTAGTTTAAAATGAAATTGACTTGTATAAAAAGTATGGTTTCGGATTAGGTAGTATAAATAAATAAACGATACAAATATAAAAAATCCCATAGTCTAGGATTTGTTGAAAAGATGATAAAGAAGTTGTAATTGTGTGTGTTGGTATAATAGTTGTATTGGTATTTGATGAGGTGGTGCGTTAGAATAGGAATGATAATGTATATAATGGTGCTTGATGTTGAGTGTTTGGTGGTATGAATTGATATGAATGATTGTGAATGTAGGGTCGTAATTGAAAAGAAGAATGGGGGAGAGAGTTTTGTTTGGTAATTGTAATGTAAATAGGGTGTAGCTATGTTGGTTTCCCCCATGCGAGGCAAGTTGAATAAGGTCTATTGATCCCCAATTTTCACATTGTTATTGTGAAAGTGAATGTAGGGTTGCGTGTGTGTGTTGTAAAACCACGATGATGGAAAGATGAAAAAAACATATTTCGGGCTACGAAATTGATGTTTACGAGTTGATAAATTCAGTACACGGATCATTATGCAAACAGAATAAAAAGTTTTTTTATATAGGAATATTGGTGGGGCGGGGGAAGATTTGAAGTATCAATTTCGAGTGTGTTTCTTCTTGTGCGCAATGTACGGTTGTAAATTGAAGAGGACGTGTAGCACACGATTCATAAATCAGTGCTTGAAACGTACCATTCTTTATAATTACGAGATTCTTCTAATTGGGATGCTCAAACGTATAGCAATTACGTTGAAACAGATTCATAATTAGCTGGATTCATTAGGTGGACGGACGAGATACTTGACAAAACATACCATTCCATATATCACAAATCACTTTCCCTAAGTGGTTTCTGGTCATTTTTCATCCGACAACGCACCGTTTGCATGGGAACATATGGTGTATAGGAAGGTTGTTGAAACGTGCTGTTTTGAATGAATGAGATGAAAGAAAAGTATTTTGTGAAGGCAAATAACAATTGATATGAGATCAAATATCTTGAGGCGTATTGTTTTGTAGTAAAAATTGGCAATTTATTTATTCATGAGTTTGTTGTTTGTTTCAATAGTTTTTTTGACGAGCATATGGGAAAACGTAATGGAGTAAAAAGTGAATTATATGAAAAGATGAGGATCAGGTGCAAACGTAAGTATAAGTAGGATAAAATGATGATTTATTGTACACCGTGTTCTGATTTTATACGTATAATGATGTTGAGTTTTATTACATAGATTCTACACACTCATCTTCATCTGTATCATCCTCCTCTGAACTAACATGTTTTGTTACTACCATTCCTTGGGCCTGGGCTCTCAGAACCGATTGGTGGAATGAGGACAAAAGTGCTGCTGAGTGTTCCTGCGCTTTACGTCGTAAATACGCTACGCTAGAGCTACGGATTCCTGATGGAGGCGATACCACTCGCTTCTCATGCAGGTACAGCGGGTTGAATATTGGAGAACTATCGCAGCACTCTGATGATGACACGTTCACGCCTAAAACAACATCCTTTCAGGTTTAGTTTCAGTTTTCTTTTGCAAATTTTCATTAGTTTTAACTTGCTTACATTTTATAACGTATGGGTTAGCGTTGATTGCGGATTGCTTTGAAAATACGCTCGTTCCTTGATCTTCTTCGCTTGCTGTCAAAATTATTGGCCGGAAAGCGTTTGGGTAAACACTGCTCGGAAATCTAACTGTGCTGTTTGGCTTCTCACTTTCTTTTTCCATTCATGGCTCTGTGTTCAAACCGTTATATCGTTAGAAAATCACATTTTGAAACTTTATTACCCTGATTAAATCAAACAACGGAGTATCAATTCCGTACAACTTTTTAATTTGATTTTACACTTGCGTTTAAACTCCTTCAAACTTTTTTTATCGCTTAAACACTCAACTTTGGTAGCAGATGAAAAAACGTTGAAGTTATACCAAGTGAAAATTATAGAGAAAGTCGAGGGTTCCATCATTTATTTCAATATTCTTGTTTTTGTTTCCTGATGTAATGTATGATGGCTGTCAAACATGTATGGATTTTTTACTTTCAATTATGGTATTATGCCTCCAACAAATAGGTGGGCTTTAATCTCATATAAACGCAACCAATACCAGCAAAAACGTGATGCGGTTGGGTTGTAATGGATGATAGCAAGCATCACATTTTCAAATCAAAATTTGTTATAAATTCAGGTCAGGTTTAAGACGAATCTAAACTCGAATGAATTCAAAGTGAATGAGATAAGCCTGGTTAACTTCAGGATAATCTATCTATCGAATAATATTCATGTAACCTTCAAATCTAACGCATGCTAATCCAAAACCGATAAATTTATTTAACTCAGTTGGAGAAATCATGTTTGAATTTTGTTTGAATTCTGAGTTGAGTGCCGCAGTTAAAAACCCTGGTATTTGAATTATAAAAGGTTTGTAACTTAAGTAAACGGATGTTGTAAAGCGTAGAGTAACGCAAAAGAAACAAATCACTTTCTCATACTTGGAGACGAATTAAAGCGTCAAACGTCAGGTCCTAAAATCCTGACAATAAATTTGATTTAAAACTGGTTTCGTAGCAAACGAGAGAATGTAAGTGTGCATGCATTTTATGAAGCTTTCTCAGAAAATGAATAGGCCTGTTGTGAAATAAGCTCACTCAAGACGTCATTATGACGTGTCTTCTGCACCTGATGCTCTCAGCCAGATGCTAATTTTATGGGAATTTAACTTAATTTTACAACCTAAATGTTCGAGTTTTATCTCTATATCACATCTAAATTCAAACCTTCATAAGTTTAAAAAATGTATGCGTGAAAGTATGAAAGAAAGTGTTATAAAATCTGGTAAAAATAAATACGAAATATGCGACCCTAATATTGAATTCGATAATGTAGTGATAAGGTTGCAAAAGAAAAACTTACAATGGTTTTTGAACACATGTGTTTGATTGGTCATCTTCAGTTTCTCCGTCGACATCAAGGTCTGCTCCATGTTCAGCGGAAACTGGAAATAAGGGTAGATGAGTCTTCATTTTTTCCGGAGCTTGAATCAACAATGACTGGTGAGAGTCTTTCCTGCTTGCACTTGGACTCGTTGGATCGAGTAGAGCCACAAGACCTTGATGAATTTGTGGGCGAAGGAGTAATGTTGTTGCGTTTATGTTCCTTTTCAGATTGGGACGATGTTGGAGACGTTTCCTCCTTGAGTCGCTCTGCCTTTCGCCACTTTGCTCTTCGGTTTTGAAACCAGACCTACGTTGTAAAAAATACTTTGTGTTCACTTGACCGCACACTATCGATTGAAATTTATGGTAACGGGTTGGACTCGCTAATGGCGGGTTTAAACATAAGAGGATTTATTACGTTTCTAATTTATTTTCATCTTTTTCCTTTATACCCGCAATATGTATTCTCCCTTGAGAATCACAACCTTTTTATCCTCAAAAAACATTCTATTCTCGGGAGATTCATATGTAAACCTACTTTTTTTTGCATGCATGATTTTTACTACATCAGCTTCTTCTATATACAAAACCAGATTACCAACGATAATGCGCTTATGTGCATGTATAATTGAAATTCGGGGGAACCCGAGATCGTATTACCTGGACCCTTGCTTCTGTCAAATTTATCTTCATTGCCAAGTCCTCTCTTGTGAACACGTCGGGGTAGTGCGTTTGGGCAAATGCTGTCTCCAATTCCTCCAACTAGATTTTTCATACACACCATCAATATATTTTCATAGGGGTTCTACAAAATTTTACTTCCCGTTTTGTTGTTCGCTAACCTGCTGAAGCGTGAATGTCGTTCTATTTCTCCTCTGTTTCCTCCTTACAAAGCCAGGGTCCTGATGACCGTGATGGTGTGGAATGTGATGTGAATTTGGTATATTGTTCGTTCCAATTCCCGCTAATAGCGCGTTTACGTTACCTCCGAGTATCGAGTTTCCGCACCCATGATCATCCATATGCATATGATGATGCATTCCTGCTGCCGCTGCTGCAGCCGCAGCGAAAAAAGGATTTGAGTGAAGTGTCGCTCCACCATGATGGTGCACTAGACCGTTTTCTGATGTTCGAGAACCTGATTGACTCACTACAGCGTTTAGAGCTGCTGCTGCCGCCGCTGAGAACGCTGAAGCGTGGCTATGTGGTTGGTTGAAAAGCAGGCCTGGGATTGGAGACACGAATGCGTGGTGGGGTAATGGTAAATGACCGTGCGGCGATAATCCGGAGTAGTAACGGGGGGAAGCGCACATTTGCATCTTTGGAGAACTTGACGCTGAACGCACTGGAGACTGCATCGCTTTTGTGCTAGACGTGCTTGTTCCTCCATGACCTATCAATACATCCTTATTTGTTATTTTTATGCATATTTTGCATTTCAAATACATACACTTAACGCCACTTTAATTCAAAATATTGCCTAACAATTAAGGGCACGAAATGCTACTCTTTTAAACTAACCATTTATCAATGTTCTTTTTAGCATGCAGTTTTTTAACCGAAAACTGTGTTTCGATGCTAATAAATTTGTTGAGTCGACTTTTTTTTATAAAATTGAAGTAATACGGGGAAGCTTAAATTTTGAAATATCGTGTTATAGATAATTTACTTTTTAAAGAACTGATTGATAAATGATTAAATTTAAATTTTAAAATATCGGGTTATAAATAATCTTACTTTTAAAAAAACTTATAAATGATGAAATTTAAATGTCTGTATTGTTTATATTGTAATGCATATCTACGATTTTTCAAAAATTGGGTGAGAGTGCCATTAACGCAATAAATTTAACTAACCTACTATACATTAAATTTATACACATACTGGTGATATTTGTCATGGTCCCATAATGCAAATAAATTTAATTTATGATGAAACTCAATGTGACTCTCTATAGAATAGATGGAATCAATATACGAGATCAGAAAATTCTTATTCAAATTGAGATATCGAGTCATCTGAATGCAACTTTGGATGTCATTTGTTTAGCTAACAAAGTTGTTTTCATGCTACAACATAACGTCGTTCTTTATGACACCGCATCGTGAGCATTTACTTTAATTTCTTAAATTTTAGTCGTTGAATTACTTAGGCAATCAGAAACTAGAAAATGAAATACAAGATCATTTTGAAAACCTAGGAAAATTTTGAGCAAACAATTGCAAAAAATATTAAATGTGTTTGATTTAACCAACATCTCAATGTGTATGCATTTATATATACACTTGCATAGTATACTTACGCTTGTTGTATGAAAACTGTACTTTAGAGTATGAAATTAATGTAACTGGAAATTTTAATCGTGTAATGTTGTTCGCCTTTTAAACCATAGTTAAAAATTTGCAGACGATTGCAAAAAATATTGAATGGGTTTTAATCAAGACTTTTATGTTTAGGTATTTAAATACAGTTGTATATAATATACTGTGGTATGAAAATTGTGCTTTGGAGTATGAAATAAAATAAACTCGGAAATTTCAATCGTGTAAATGCTATTTGACTTTAAAATCACGTATGAAAATTTGCAGACGAAACAATGGAGTAAGTTTTTTTCAATGTATGTGTGAATTAATCAAGTCTTTTTAAATCGAAATACTTCTTGAACAAGGCTCGACGTTCTCTCGTGTGATAAAATACTTTTTCATGTGTTATTCTTATTTCATAATGTGCTAATTTCAGTACAGTACTGTTATATATGATTTTTATTGAATACTCCTATTATAATGTGAAAATGTAGAAAAGGAATAAATAATTTAGTAATTTAGGGTGTTTTATTGAATTAGGTAAAAAGTCATGAATTGGTAATATGATAGTGCACGTGCCGCTAATCGGGATGAAATAAAACATGAGTGCATGCAATCATAATGTATGTCCTGCATATAAACTGGCTTATTAGGTACGTAACTACATAATTATAAAGTTTATGATATAATTAACATGCAGTTGTATGGTTTAGAAAGCGTTAACTTATCCTCAAAGCAAAATAAATTTTCATGAAAACCGCATAAAACGAATGCAAATAAATGATAACGTGTAAAAAGTTAATATAAAGTTAGTATAAATAAATTTTTGTAAATGTAAATAATTTGGTAGTAAAGCCGAATGGTATAAGCGGTTTTGAAGTAATTAAAAAGGTTTGTTCTTACCAAAGAACTCAATCCCGGTGGATGTCTGAACACTAGTGGGAACGATTGTTGGGCTTACACTGCCCAACCCGCTTTTCAATCGTACACTCGTTCTTTCCAATACCAATCATTTTACTGATCATCATGATTGCTAAACTTTAATATTTAATTTTGCACGTAAAATTTCTAATGAGCGTTAGTTCATATTGAGTTTGTTTTAACAAATTTTCGATTTTGAAAACCGTGTTAACCTTAATTTTTGAATGTTTTATGAGGGTATTGTGTAAATTTGTTAAGTTTATGAATTGTGAAACACTGTAAACACATAGTATGTTTGTTAAAGATGTAATAGGAAGTGGGCGATGGAGGAGGAATGATGATGATCCTCAAGCCTGCAAATATACACTGATGGGGACTTGAACGACTTCGTGTGATGTTATGGGATGGGATGCTGGATGGACTGACTGTATAGATACGTTGGTCCAGGCCAGACACAGTTTGGTACTGTGTATATGGTGGATATGTAGCTTTGTGTATGAATTGGGGCAACTTGGGAGATTGTTTTAAACTGATGAGATTAAGGGGTAATTCTCTCAATTGCAAGTATCCTGTGAAATTAATCAGGAAACGTGTGATCTGTAAGTCACACTATAACAGCTTGGACGTTATAATGTTTCCTCATTAATATTTAAATGGTGCTTTACTTGTATGTTATGATTCCTTTGCGTTATGTTTCAATCGTGTTTATCAACTTAGTCCGCTTACCAAGCTGCTTCATGCTTATTAACCCGTATCAATATCTACCAATGAGGATGTGACGAGTTTATTCAATTTACTTGCCATTTTCATTCACATTGTGTAATGCAATGCAATACATACCAACATCTTTTATACACTCTTGACATATAACTTTTTTTCTCATTACATTACGATAATACTACACACTTTTTCAACTCATGCACTTTCAATGTCAAATTATAACATTTAATTCGACACACGCTTGACAGCGTTTTTATTCAACGTACTTACCACTTTTAAATCGATTCCACTTTTTTTTACTAACACACGTTCAAATCATCTCCACATGACACTTATCCCCGTTTTTACTTTGGGGGTTTAGCTCTTCGTCTAATGTGCTTACTACACACAATGCCCTTTCTTCTAACATAAAACCATTTACTACCGTTTCTACCAAATACGTACGCCACCACATCACATAAATTCATTATACATCATGAAACGGGGCAACCTGCCCTTTAATACCCGCTCAATATATATATAACATATGTACCCATAACAACTCAATATATTGTGTCCAAAACCGATCTCAAAGTTTTACACAAACACCGCTTTCACGATTAAACTTATGCACTTTTCATTTTCTTACTCTCTTTATGCCTTCAAAACCTTTATATAGTGTATCTCCATTCTTCCGATTTCATGTGGGTAACAAAAACGGAAGCAAACCCCTAAATATACTCTTAGAAAACGTATAGAATACAATTACGTGCAAAAAGATTATAATTTACAGTTTATATTTAACGTTAAAGTTAACGCTAGGGGTTGTACTTGTTGGAAAGTTAAAAAAAAGTATGCATTTGCTTTAGATTATTGGAAAATTTAACAAATTACAAAAAAACATGGGATAGTCATGTCAAATCACTGCTGTAAAGTTATGTTTTTGGAAAACTTTGGCGAGATACATAAGTCAGAATAGGGGATATGTATGTGCTNAGTCATGTCAAATCACTGCTGTAAAGTTATGTTTTTGGAAAACTTTGGCGAGATACATAAGTCAGAATAGGGGATATGTATGTGCTATACTGGAGAAAAGTGTCATGTGACTATACTGTAAGAAATTTAATATCATCGCAAAAACCTCATACTTAAACTTTGGAAGCTGGAGTATTTTTTGTAATGCTTCTAATTTCAATAATTTATAAAAGGAATCAGGACTGATAAGCAAGGACTAAGGACGCTAAAGTTTATTTAGTCATGAGCATAGATTTAGGCTTGTAATTGAATTTTTTTAATTGGAAGTTTGTATTTGTTTGCTTGAATATTCCACGCACACTGAGATAAGTAAAGGATAAGAGATATATTTTTAAACATGGTTCGTTTACACAGCGGTGTATATTTTCCTCAATTCATGGTAAAACAATATGGTCCAATTCACGAGATCGCTGTATCTTAGTATTGTAAAATAACTTACTTGCATAACAACCCATGGTAGCTTTTACATATTTTACTATGTCAAAGGTTAGAATAAAGGTTTACAAAGTTAAATGAGCAAAAACGTCGATTTAAGCTCATAAATAATTTTATGTTACGATACGAGGATACACGTTACACTACCTCGTGAATTGGACCAATATTGCTTGTTTGCGTTGCGTTACTTATGTCACTTATACTTTGTACACCACAAAATGCATCAGTATGTAAGATCATCCAATATTTTTCATAAGTTTATGGTGCTAACCCCACTTTATGTGGCGGTGTAAAAAATATTTAATTTATATTGGGAAACTTTGAAGCTTCTACTTACTATATACCAGTATAAATGCGCGGGTTACGAACCACTTTATCATTTGAAAAATATGTGTTCAGTAAAGTCATTAAACAATTCACGTCCTTGCCATATTTTAAGAAATCTCGTAGGAGGTAAGTTTTTTACTTTATATTTTCATGTCATACGAACACCCGCGTCATGAGATCATCCAATATTTTTCATAAGTTTATGGTGCTAACCCCACCTTATGTGGCGGTGTAAAAAATATTTAATTTATATTGGGAAACTTTGAAGCTTCTACTTACTATAAATATATATACAAATATACAAGTGTAAATGCGCGGTTTCCAACCACTTTATCATTTGAAAAATATGTGTTCAGTAAACAATTCACGACCTTGCCATATTTTAAGAAATCTCCTAGGAGGTAAGTTTTTTTACTTTATATTTTCATGTCATACGAACACCCGCGTCATGAAAAGTCCATCCGCCTCATTAAAAACATTATATAAGAGAAAACCAAGTCTTCGATGCAGTTATTTTATTTTATTATGAAGGTTTGGTTTGCTGATAGTACTCTGTTGTCCGCTTTTAAACTTTACACGGGATAAAAATCGCGTCTCTTCTTTCCAAAAACATTATATAAGAGAAAACCAAGTCTTCGATACAGCTATTTTATTTTATTAAGTATTGGTTTGTTGGTAACTCTGTTGTCCGCTTTTAAACTTTACATGGGATACAGGTTACTTGTTTATAAAATTTCGGCTCAGGGAAATAAATTTCAGGGTTAGATTTTGCTCTAATGTGATCGCCATAGGTTGTGTTATACAATCTTCATAATATGCACAAATCCAGGAAAAATTGAGATGGAAAGTCGATCGACTGGAACGTCGATATCTTTTGATGTGCTTTTACTGTGCACTGGTGTGTTACCAAGACAGTAGACTAGAGCAAAAAGTTTGCTGAAGGAAAGAAGAGACTTTAGTGTCATAATATTTTGTTGCGCTTATAGCGAAAATGTATTAATGAATAGGTGATTTTAAATGCATTTATGTTGTAAACCCTGAAATATGGAGCTAATTTAAAACTTAAATACAACTGATAAGTAAGGGAGCAGTAATATGGCGATACAAACTATTCTGTGGGAGGGAAGGAGTTTGTGGACGTTTTAAGCGAGGTCGTTGAAATGCAGTTTGACAAAAAAAACGCATCTATACGCCGGGAACAAGTATGCTTAGTCGGGCTTTACTTTTATATACTTATGGTGGATAAAAAATTTGAAGCTAGGGATCCGAACTGTCATTTCGCTATTCTTGCTCTGCTTTGTAAGTATGTACGCTCAGGGACATCGTAAGAACAATTTATTGGGGCTGCTTTCATTCAATGCATGCATTTAGTGTAGCTGTAAAACAAACATTTTACTCAAAACACATCGTGAAAATCTTTAAATTCAGTAATAATATTAATTACTATAAACTTGCTATTGTTATCCAAA
>JAANSM010001652.1:0-17637 GCA_036850725.1 Orchesella villosa
GTCACAAGTTTCGTCCCACCTCCAACTATGTAATGACTCCTTCTAGTTTATAGTTAAATTTCTTTGTTAATTTCCATGTGTGTGTCGTGTCTTATTGTAGTAGTCTAGCAATAAGGATAATATAATTGTTGGGTAATATAATATTGGGTGTTTTTTGGCCCTAATGTATTGATATATTTTGCAAATTGCTTGTCTCTTCAGAGAGAAAATAGCCACCTTTGACTTCAGCCAGCCATCAGTAAAGAATTTAATGTTTAAACTTATTGCACCAAAGAACTAAACTGAATGTGTTGACTACCTTTGGAGTTTCTTTTTCATATAAACTCATACATAATGCCAAGTCAGAAACTGGCTTTGTCACCGTGCATCTAATCAAGCATCAAGGCTATTGAGTATAATATTTATTTAAAAAACCTCATTTATGTACACAAGCATTCCATTATGCATAATATTTAAAACTGTTAAATGAGGGCGTTCTTAGTTTTATGCACAGCGCATGCATATCATGGAAGATTGCTAAGAGTTATTAACTTATCGTATTCACCAACTGGTGGTTTCCACTGAATTTCTCGTTATAAATAGAGTAATCTCGAGTACTAAAAATTGGAGCCCAGTTACATTCATTATTTAGTTGTTTCGTGAAAGTTGCCTTTATCCACCATAAATGGGGCAACGCGTTACAATATAACCAACGACTGAAGACAAGCCAGTTCTAGCTTCTGCTCCTGATCCAGAAAAAGTAGAACTATGAACCATCCAACATTGCATTTGAAATAGACACAAAAAACAAATGCTAAATGCAATGATGAACATATTATAGATGCAGATTGCAGGTACCTCATTCATAATATGAAGTTCATACATATGTAGATATTCAGAACTTAGGCCCAACGTTTTCATGTACAGGGCTAATGTGTTCACCATCAACAAACGTTTTGAAGATACGGAAGCTAGATTTTAACTGAGTTTCTTTCCTAAGCATAAAATGAAGTGTATAAGTAGGTCTGTACATATGCCGCGTTCTCAGAATTCTCCCCAAGACCTACATTTCATTCAACATCTCTAGGGTGCGAGTTGGATAATTACGTCTGTCCAGTAGTCAACGCACATCTATGCTTAAAAAAGTACTTGTATACAACACATATTCTCTGACAAAAAAGAAACAACCACTTGTTTCATCTTATATCTTCTATACACATGTTTTGTGCTATTTGTATACCAGAACCATACCATGTACATCCTCAATTCCACATATAAATGCGTGTGTACATATCCAGCCCAGCCAGATCTATAAAAGCATAGCATTGTAGGACCATTACAATAGCAGCGGGCTCGATTTTTTCGGTCTTCCCAAAACTCGAGTAGATGCTTACATGCATTTTTAGGAAGAATAGCATGAAACGAAACAATTATATCTTCCTGGCCAGTGACTGATGTGGGTCAGAACCATAGGTCAGTCACTTTAACATTAAAATTAATGTGCTATTGGACAGTTAAGAAGAAGTAGAAGTATTCTTCAATCGAATACTTATGTAATTTGTGTAGAAATTTTGTCAACTTGTGATCAAGTTTGTAATCATTCTTCATACAGACATCGTTTTTCCTATACACAACATATCTTCTTCTACTTCAACGATTACGCAATTCTTGAAGACTGAACATTGAAAAAGGTAGGTTTTTAAATGTATTTTCATGAGTAATTTAACGAAATACTAAATACGTTTCCCATTTTCTACATGCATGAAATATGACCACTAATTTTAAAGCAGTTGAATTATCGTTATCGTTGGTCTAAAAATATACATACATCAAAACATGAAATAAGATGTATTAGAATATGAGCTCTTGACACAGCATGAAATAAAGCAACGAAAGCGAGAAATGTTCTTATCAAGAGTTTATGTATTCCTTAAAACCATGCATTCTTTAAATGTATTGAGCTCTTATCACTTGTTGCTGGATACTCAGAAGTTTCATAATATTCTTGGCTTGATAAATTGAAAAGGGTAATAATTGTTTGAACTGTGAACGAGCGAAGACTACTTAATTGACAAGTTCTCAATCTAAAATAATCTTTTCTTAAACGTTTTCTTAAATGAGCGTTTTCGACAGATAAATATAGAATGAGTAAAAATATCCGGTCCCATATTGTTGGTAGCTACGAAGTAGTATTCAAGTTACGTAGTTTTTACATTAGTGATTGTGATTGATTAGAAGTCAACAATCATTGCAGTGAAAGCATGGGAAAGTATAGGATTTTCATAATGCCCCTGCCTGAACTTCCATCTCATCCAACTATACAACAAAACTAACCAGCTTATTGCCACAGCCGATCTGTATATTTGTACTTGCGTAAGAATTTCCCGAAAACTAAGAAAAAGAAAGTCTTGCATACAAATTGAAACAAAACTTGGGCAGGTCATATTTAAATAATTTTGATGCAACAGAAATCGCAATTTTATACGAAACGAACCAACGTCAGACACAACAGTAATGATGAAGACGAAAGACAAGAAACCCTAAGATTTACGCATGATTCATGGTACGAAAGATTATACTCGTGAATTCCCTAGTAATCATCAGGTGTCAGGTGTTGTCTGTTGTTAAGTTAGTATGTCATTTCATTAGTTCATCCGTTCATCTCACCCGTTGCAATTGCAAGTTGTGCCTGCAAATGCCAAATGGTAACAGAGACAAAACCGCAACCAAACTCTCACTCATTTCGCTGTTTAGCCGGAATTTTTATTTTCTTTTCTTTTTAGAATCAGTGAGTAAATCATATAACTAGAAAATTGTGGTTTCCCTAAGCATATAGTGACTTTTGTGACAATTGTGAAACCTGTCACTAAAATAAAATAAATAAATTATATATATATTTTTTACTGTTTATTATTTGCTTCACTTCCAGAGTTTCTTGACCGGGTAATTTCCAGTTAAAGCTGTCTAAATGTAACAACAACCCACAAACAAACATACAAACTTACAAAATCAAAGAAAGATGGACGAAGTTCTGAAGCGGGCAAAAGCGAAAATCGCCAATTCACAGGCACAGAAGAAAGCAGTGGCGAAAGAGAAAAAACGTCGTAATTCCGTCCGTGATAAGATTCGCAAGAATGTATCGAGAGGACGCCTTCAGATTGGGACCAACCAGAAACCTTCTTCATCCGCCCAGGATCCATCAAGTCCCAAGGTAGCCCCAGGTGGTAACTTACCAAATGTCACAATTGGTGACAAATCGACCAGTGGAAAATCCACAAATATGGAAATTAAATGTGAAGAAAGCTCTTCACTTATAAGAAAAGATGACATGGAAAAAGTTGCCACAGCCAGTCACCTTAAAGTACAGTTTATTGGCTTAGCCGAATTACCAAAATTCCAACCACCGTATAAATCAAGAAAAAGTTCTTTTCCTCTTCGAAAACATCAGGATAATGATCTGGGCTACAATGGTCGAAAGTACCACAGGCACGTACATCAGAAACGAAGAGAAAAAGAATACTTTGCGTACAAGAATGGGATGGAATATCGTAGTTCGCCTTCTGATTTTGAAAGTGATTAGTTGTATAGAACACTTCCAGTTGAACTTAGCAGTTATATGAGCTCATAAAATCAATTATATCAGAAGTATCAAGTTGGAAGAAGGGTTTATAGACATAAATACTATTATAATATAATGTTACCGTCATTTGTGTTTCATAGTCAGTAGTCACTATTACAAGTGATGTAGTCCGAAGACATGCAATATTCTGTTCCTCATTATTTTTTGAAAACTTTTGTACTCTTTTACTACAAATTAAATTACCATTTTGCATTTACATTGTTGATGATGAGTTTACGTACGTTTTATAAAAAATCAAGTTAATTAAAAAGCGGATTAAAGGTATGTTTAGTGAAACCCGAGTGTTCTGATCAGATATAAATAACAGAATCAATCATGTTACCAAAAGTTAATGTTATAGGAGTGTATTTTGTCATTCTGTAGTCAGTTAACAGCCCAGTCATTAATTAATTTGTTTGTTACGTAAGCAAGAGTGATCAATTGATCCTTGTAAAATTCTTCTCATATAGTCAATATATACAATATGTAAATTGGCTTTGAAGCTAAATAAATGCGTTTCTGTAAATATGTCTTTTGTTACTAGATAGCTATGTGTTTGTTTCAAATGTACTTGTATCTTGTATCATTTATTATTACTATATTGAAGTAAATAGTATAGTATTGAATAATTGAATATATGTTAGCATTGATTAATTGAAAGTTTTAGCTCTGCTCTGGCCTTGGCAATACTCAAATAATATGCAATGCATATTATTTGCGTCGATCGAACGAAGACCTGTTCTGTCATCCATCAATTCGTGAAGTTGGAAGTATCTTATAAATTCTTGAACTTCAAAAATTGAAAGTAATTAAAAAGTACAACACCTTCTCTTGTATTTGTATCATAGAAAACGAATGCGAACTAGATGAGTATTTCCAAAAAATTAAAATGAACACACAATATTGAGTATATAGTAAGGTATAAAACCAGCATACAACATGTATTTTTCTAGTCTCACGGGTGGCCGATTCTAGGCGCATTATTCATGTAGCATTTCTTGGGTACATTTACATGTGTATGGAGTGCAAGTGGTGCATTGACTATTGCATAGAACGAAAACGTGGTGAATGTACACAAGTGTGTTTCATATTTACACTGTTGGTAATTTGTTTGATTTAGAATTCTGTATTAAAAGTTTTCTTTCTGTCCTGATCACTAATTGTTAATTAGTGTGACATCATTTCTATCGAAATTTGAGGTTTGTGTTGTTGATGTTTGAAACGCTGTCAAGTAGTTAGTGTGTTTTTGATGCTTTGTAACAACATTCGTAAGGTCTATAGTTTCTGACTAGATACCACCAACCAATAAGCACTTGAGCACTAATAATTGAAAGGAACCCAGAGCAGCATCAAGTGTCAAGTAAGTATCTAACCGAATCAAATTTTATTTAATATTTTTCGCTGACACTGAAAAACATTGATGAAAAATGTATTGATTCAACATTTTCCATCATATTAATATGATTTCGGTTTTCATTCATTTTTTATTTTATTCGTTCGTAGGATGGTGTTTTTTACTTGTGACAGTTGTGGAAATGCATTAAAGAAGAGTCAAGTGGAACAACACATGTACTCTTGTGGGAAAGTAGTTTCTTGCATTGACTGCCTGAAGGAGTTTAGGTAAAAATCAAACGAAATGTTGGCAGTAAAAACATTAATTAGCCTAGTCGCTAGTATTTTGATTGTTATGTGTATGTATATGTTGTGTCTTTGTCTTTTATAACTATAACAAACATTTTTTATGTGGGATGCAGAGGAAATGAATTCAAGGCACATACCAAATGTATATCCGAGGAAGAAAAATACAATGGCCCGGATTGGAAGGCTCCATCAAGTAGGAATAAGGGCGAAAAAAAGCAAATTGCATGGGTTGAAACTGTGAATGCTGTTTTGGAAAATGGAAAGAATAAATTTACACCCTCTCAAATGGGGTTGTTGAAAATTATTGCGAAGCACGATAACGTTCCACGGAAGAAGCCAAAATTTATGGTAAAGTATATAGTGTCGATTTTTAACTTAACATCAATAAAGCTAATTACAGTATAATAGTTTCTATATTATCAATGAATTTAAGAATCATCAATTTCTCTGTTTTTATCGATTAGAATTTTATACGCAATATCGCAAAAAACTCTTTTGATCAATTTACTGTGGAAGCAGTCTTCGATTGCTTGGAATCAGAATGGAAAAGCCAAGCAGAAAAAAATAAACCCCAGCCGCCCGCTGAGTCCAAAAGCGATGAGGCTCTTGCAAACGGAAAATCAGAGAAAAATGGTGTACAGAAGAATGGAGAAGCTGATGAAGAAAATGGAGGAGATCGTGTAAACAAGAAAAAATCCAAGAAAAACAAGCGGAAACGTGAAGAAAATGAAGAGAATGTCGAAGTCGAAGTTAAAAAGAAGAAACAAAAAGGTAATCAATTGACTTGACACCTCACCTCTCTCAAGAATATTAGTTTTATTATTGATATGAATTACTGCAATAAAGGCATTTTAACTTAATTAAAACACAGGCCTTGCGAATGAGGATGAAGACAACAATGCTGATGAAAGTACTGAAGACTCAGCTATACCTGCTGAATTTCGGTGGGGAGAAATAATTGAAGAAATTTTAATGGGTCGTGATGATAAATCCATTTCCCTGAAAAAGCTAAAGAAAAAAGTGTTCTCAGAGTACTATGCCAGAGTAGGAGATTCGAAAGGTGTCAAAACAAAGGATGATTTATGTGCACAGTTAAATAAAAAATTAAAGAAGAAGAAATTTCGAGTTATTGGTGAGATCGTAAAATTAGCTAACGTAGAAGTAGAGTAAATGTTAGTTGGTAGTAGAAAACACTACACTTTTATTCCGAAATATGTTTAAGTTTAAAAAGTATCGCATAAATATATTGTCAGTTTATAATTTTTTTGACAAGGCATGAATAAAAAGTAAATTTTCACGAGTTTTAAATAAAAATAAACTACTTAGTAATGTGATATCTTGCATTTTATTTCGAATCATTTATTATTACAAATTCCTATAAGCTGATACGCTGAGAAACTTATAAACCATCGTTTGAGTGACTGTAATCACACCTGCATTCTTGGTAGTAAAACACTCATGTCTGCCAAGACGTACGACAGAGACGTCATTAATGCCAGACAAACGTCTAAATCATCTGGGTTCAGAGCTGTAACCGTATCTGCATTTGAATGATGATACCAAAAATACTTTTCGCCATCAGTGTCAAGAAGTGCACCAGCGACCCCAGTCGCCCGCATCAAAGGAACAATATCTGTTTTTAAGTCTGGGAATGGTGTTACTATTCTAGTTTTCGCAATAATACGGGGTTCCATTAGCTTTAAAATTTCCGAAACTATGCATTGAGCTTCAACTGTTCCATTTAAAATTAGCCCACGAGCATTGAATATTCCAGAGTCAGCTTCCAAGAAAAATGAATACTTGTTTCTCAACTCCTCCTCATGTTTCTCAAGGTATTGTTGTGCTCCAAGTGGAACTTTGCTAATTTCTTCCGCGGTCCAAACAATGGAACGAACAGTTCGTTTTGGAATAAGATTCATTGTCTTCAGCACGTCAGGAACCAAAAGTGATAAAATAACACCGTAACCATCGTCCAAAGCTCCTTGACCAACATCCCAGCTATCAGCGTGCCCAGACACAAGAACGTATTCATCAGGGATGTTGCTTCCTTTGAGATCTCCAATCGTATTTCTTGTGGTAATATTTCCCACGCGTTGGTTCCTTAGTATAAGGTTTAGTACAATTTTTTGACCTAGAGAGTTTTGCACACAATTCAATTGCTTATATTACATTTTTCCCATGATATTCTATTTCATTATACCTATTATCTTTATTATTATCTCCATCTACAATCTAGGGTAAAAAAAAATAATATTATCGTATCACCTTTATTGTAAAGTCTTCCCAACAATTCAGCATCTTCGACGGTAATTTCAGCAGATGGGATGGGTGGAATGTCATCCTCATAATGCATTTCCCCCGTGTGTGGGGTACCAAGCGAAAATGTTGTATATGAGCGAACAATAGTCGCGATAGCTCCAACCTTCGCACCTTCAATAGCGCTTCGATGTCTGTAGGTAACAGCATTCACTGCATCGTCAAAAGGGTGATTAAATACCAAAATTCTGCCTTTGACGCGACTTAAAAGATCGTTTTTGTTCTCTTGAAGATCTTTGTAGTTCTCCACAACCACAATTTCTGAAGTTATTCCTTCCTCTGGAGTTTGGACCGTTGGAAGGAGTCCCAGTACCTGAATATTCTTTTTGTATGGGATTGTCATTGTCAGAGATTCGTGGCCCCTAATAAGCATATATGTATGGAAATTACAAAACAATCGAAAAAATGCACATGTAACCAAATAAGTTTAACTGTTCAAAGTTGTAAGCTTATCGAATCATTCTATTAGTTCTTACCGAACCCATTTCGGAGCTGTCACGTCCTCACAATGGGCATCATCCAGGCCAATAAATTTCATTGTTTCCAAAACATGATCAATACTCTTTTCCAACGATTCGGACCCTGTAAGTCTTGCCCCATAGTTGTCAACAAACTCTGATAAGTTTCTGTAAGCGATTCCTTTGAACGTCCCATTTATTATTATTTGACCAATTTGGTCTACCAAAGGCTTGTAACGTCGGATTTCTTCTAAGAGAGATTGAGAAACGTTATTACAAATTGCGCTTGGCTGCCCATTCTGTTCTCCATTTTCTTCAACAAAGCCTCCTTGTGATAAAGCCACCCCAATTACTTGTAGGAGGATTGTCGAAAGTAACAAAAAAGTTGATCGCATCTGACCACTGATGCATTTCATGATGATAATAATATATGTTTATATGATTTTTTCTGGTACTTTTACAATTGTTAGAATAAGCCACACTCCTTGTAGCTCTTTCTTGCTTCCTGTCTAGTTAAACACTGACACTGCACTGGAGAAAGACAAGAAACATTCTCAAGACACTACAGAGGGTGATTGAATGTTATTCACAAGAAGCAAACGCTGTAAACAGCATCCATAAAATATAGTAACAAAGTATCGATTCATGAGTGGTTGTTCAATAGAGAATCTAAATCTTTATATGGTTCAGGATTGCGTTCAATGCATCATTTATGCCGAACACCTTAAATTTAGTTTTATGCATTGAAAAACAAGAATAACCTCACCTCACGTTATTGCATTCCCATCCCATTATTCTCAACCCTATTAATGATGTCGTTTTATAGCACCCCTCGCCCTCAATCCTCATCCTGTGTATATAGACTATTACATGCTATAGCAATACACTACATGATTTACATGGTATTAACTTTTAAGATGCATGTGAAATGGGAATGATAAAGACTCTTGAAATCTTAAGACTTTTCGTTGAATGACTGACCTTTTTGACATTGCTTTACTGATAAAAAAAATCGCACATCACCCCTTTACCCTCCCCTTCTTCCTTTCTGTTGCTCTTTAAACCAAGGAATTATAGGAATAAATATTTATGCCTATTCTCTTGCTCTCAGACTATAGGTGGAAGGTGGATCAAAAGTTATTGAAATCACTCCTACGCCGAAAGTTTACAGAGAAAAGAACCAAAAATGGAATACTGAGTAGTTGATTGTTAGTTTGCTTTTTGAGATCTAAATTCATAAACCATTACCAATGTGTCGTTCGTGGTTGCGTGTTGTATTTTCTAATGAAACAAGAAACAACCTCCACTACCTACTTCAAGGTGAACTGGACCGAATTCGAAGACTGAATGCATACAAATGTCTGAGCCATAGTACAATATTCTGAGCAACTTCATTTTTATGGCACTCCATTAGCACCTAGACTTATATAGAAGATGATCGCGTGGTTTTAGTTCATTTTGTCTTTCTCGAGAACAGTCGATGGAATTGTTCTATTTTTAAGTATTCTTCATCAGGTATAACCATTCAATAGAAGATGCAGTCACAAGAAATGATAAAATTTACCATCTACCTTAGCTTCACTGTCTTATGGATTACGCTGGGCATTCTATATTGTAGTAGAACATTGTTTACGCAACACAATAAAAAAATTATTTGCGTGCAAACAACCGGACCCAGTAAAACGTGATAATATAAAACTTTTCGGGCTAAATTACATTTTTGCTTATTTACGTGAGCTAGTATGCTATATATGATATATGGCATTTTTGTTTATTGCTAGATTATGGAAAACGGACATATGGATTGATGAAGAGTAAAAAACGGAAATATAATATTTTGGATCTGGTAATAAATATAAAAATGTTAATTTAATCAATATTACACACAACACCTGAAATTATAATACACACAAATAAATGAATGTCGTCATCATATCTCTATTTATATATTGGTCTAAAGAAAGACCATCGCGCATTGAAGTCAAAAACTATATCTGGGGACAAAGTCTATTCTATCCTATAATACTTTTCGGCAAGCGTTGGTTCCTCACAAGGGTTTGAACTACCTGCTGTTGTTGTTTCTTGAAATATTGAGAAAAATGAGAAGAATGATTGTTTTTCCAACGACTGTTGTCGGATTGCGTTCCTGTAATTAGATCGAGGAGTCGTGCTGATTGGTGGGGGAGGTGTGCCGTCAACGCATGTTGAAACATTTTCCGGCCAGTCACAGTCCATTGTTATCTGTAAAACCAAAATTATTGCATAATAATAGTAATTATTACGTTCTTAGGCATAGTTATCTGAGGGTAAATAGAATCTTGAGCAGAAAACAACTTACCGGATTGTAATACAAGTTATCATTACACTCAAATAAGCATGGCCTTCGTGCTGGATCACAGATATAGAAATAGGAACAGTTGTACGGATGCCCCATTCTAGATACAAGATAATGGTGATTAGTCAGAATTCGATTAGCTAGTATTTTAATTAACGAAACTTTAAGTATGACTTTGAAACGGAAAGTCTCACTATTCCCCAGTTAGAAATATTTTATCAATCGTACCTTCCTTCGTATCCATCAGGGCATATCCAGTTAATAGGATCCTATAATGAATGTTGAAATAATGAATAATATGAACCGAACCTTAATTAGTTATAGAACAATTTAAGTAAAATATTCTCCTTACACCTGGATCCAAAGTTGTGGTAGGCTCTGTTGTTGTAGTTGTAGTGGTGGTGGTGGTTGGTGTTGTAGTTGTAGGGGTGGTGGTGGTTGGCGTAGTAGTAGTTGGGGTGCTAAATGGAGGAGAGGGAATAGCATTAATTACAAATGAGTGCCAGATTTTATAACGGATTTCTCCTGAAACGTCTTTGGAGCACATAAGAAACTTACGTCGTCGTGGTTGGCGTGGTTCGCGCTGTTGTAACAATAACGCATGGAGTGGAACTCTCGTGGTTGCAGGTTAATAAGTCTTGATCCCAAACCGTTCCAACGCCACATTGAATACAACGGGCATCCCCACTAGAATATAATTAGATACCGAAATTATTGATTAAGTGTAATCGAATTTAATAAAGGTATATGCTTTTTTAGCTTTAAAACATATTTTTATCTGCTTATAAACTGTACAGTAGACTATTTACTTGGTACACTCAAAGTATTTAGTGCAGTCGTAAGGGAATGGGAAATATGTTGCTGTTCCGTTAGCACTGTCTGGGGGACAATCGGGGGGATACTATGAAATATGAAATCATATTGAAGTTTTTTTTTCAAACAAAATCCTCAAATATGTAGGTATCTAGTGTTACAAAAAATGTGTCTTACCACTTCATCATCGCCCGCGTCACATGTTGTATAGTCTGGAGGTGATGTAGTTGGAGTTGTGTTGCTAGATCCTGTTGTAGAACTTGAAGGTCGGGTAGTTGGAGTTGTGTTACCAGATCCTGTTGTAGAACCTGGAGGAGTAGGTTCTGATGATGGTACTGGGTCTGTCCCGACTTCTGTAGTAGAAGGTTCTTCTGTTGATTGGCTAGCAGTGACTACAATGGCCACTGCTAACAAAAAATTTGTCCGGAAAATTTTCATTTTCAATTTTAGTCGAAATTTTCTAATTTCAGTTTAAGTTGAACTCGAGTATCTAAACCTTCCAACTCCGCAGTTGGCAAACTAGTGAAGATTCATTCCATCAGATGCGGAACTATTTATCCCAGTTTAACCTTCCTCATACAGTTTCTAATTAAATTATCAATAATTACCCGAGTATCTTGCGTATAAAGCCTGGTTTAAGGTTATCATTATGTTCATTTGAGATGCTGTCAATCTTAAATCTCGAGCTTGGACATTTCCACGTACCAAATGTCCAATTAATTAAGTTTCAAGTATGAAGGTGAAGGAATGTGCTTCGGACTAGATTATGACCTGACAGTGATAAGGTGGATAAACAAAACCATCACCATCATTTGGATTTTTCATGAATTATGTATGATTTTCAACTTGATGCACGCCAACACCAATCAATGAAGGCGTGTGATGCAGTTTCTGAATTATACGTGATAAGTATCATAACATCCATAACAGCTCGATGTCAACGATATACAAAATACAATGCAATATTCGAGTTGATTGCTAACTTTTGGTGTTTTGGACCAAAACACCAGCGACATGTAACATAAAATGAAGTCTAACCGCGTGTAAGTAAGCTGTGTTGTGTACGTATATGCAAAACAAGTGAGATTATGTGCCTGACTGAGCTTACTAACTGGTGACTAGGGAGTGTTCCAGATTTTCTGCAATTACGTAAATGAACTCGAGCATTCATCAGTTGACAGCATCAACAATCCTCTTGTCTTAATAGTTTTGCAAAATCCGCAGTTTAGTTCATAATAATATAAGCGAACAATGAATGGTAATGGTACATGTCATTCATGATATATGATGAACTGATGCACAAAAACGGTACATACATATATGTAAATGTAATGCAATGAAATATGGCACGTTTGATACTAAACTAAAACCACTGTCATGATTTTACGACAAACACTGTCAACAAGTTAATTCACCCGACCCGGGCACCTGTTATTTGATGACCATGATTACGTAAGCAATATTTTAGCACTTACGTAATAACCATCTTAAGTCCTTTTGAATGAAGTCAATTGATATGGTCAATATCAGTACCATCCGCACCCTTTTTACTTTAATAATTATTTCATGGACATCATACATGAAATTACAATGAGAAACGAGCATGAAATTATTAATTGTTTGGATTCCGGGTAATCATATTTACTACACAGGAAAGGCAGCGTTGCTTTCGAGTTTCGAATAGTTAATTTCACGCATGACAGTTTCATTCAACTTAGATGCTTCCTGTGATTGTAATTGTGTGTCGATAAAATAAGGATAATATACAATATATTTTCGCTGCGCTGCTGGGATTGGATTGGGTTACACAAGATTGTTTGTATTGTTGTTGACTCGGTTTGTTACAATTGACCTTTAATGATTATATGGATTTACCCTTATCTGTGTTATTGTAGGGAGAACAACCATTGTTGCGTTTCATACAACCCCAGATATTTGATTTTACCTCGTAGTTTTGGTGTTATGTACATTTGGTGGAGAAGACAGTATCTCGAGTTGAGAGCATGTGAGCATGCATGCATATAGCTATGTACATCAGAGAGAGTGTACTTTGTACTTTTACTTTAGTTGAGAGTTGAGAACGGTAGTCGTTCGTTGAAGTGAGTAGAGGATAGGTGGTCAATAGTAGATTGATTGCAAATTAAGTTTTAGAGTTTGAAGATGAGTGCTGACCTATAAATAAATCTAGAGTTATCGGTTTTTATCGATAACTAAGCTAAATATTGTTGTGTTTTGCCGGTTTTATTTGGCATATTTACTGCTCTGGATATTTAAGTGATAAGTGCATAAATGTCTGGGATTGGAGTCATCGCATCGAACGGGTAGTCCTTGTGGTGTCTCAACAACCATTTATGTTATTGTAGGGAGAACAACCATTTTATTGGCTGATACAATTTAACACGTAAATAAAGTCTAACTAACTAACTAAGAATGCAATGATAACATTTGACATTGAATATTAAGATAACAATCACATATTACTTACGTTAGTACGAAAATTGAATATTTAATTAATAGATGGTTTGCACACAATTTAATAATATAAGCTATAGTTTAGTTTTGGTGTTTAATTTTTTTAATTATTACAGCAAACTGACTTAATTATTTTTACATTGACTCATTGACTTACTTGATTGACTGTTTACCGTTTTGGTGATGCTCGCTTTATGCCATGCCACCTACACGTACACGTGCATCGTGCGTATTGAAATTGGTTTGTAATGAGCAAATTAAAAAATATTCAATTTGAAATTTACTGAAAATCTATATTTTTGATTTTGGGGTTATGCGACATGCTGAATTCATTGATGGCATTACGAATTTGTAGAGTAGAAATTGATAGAATTATAGATTCTTCCCATGGGCCATGGACTGGGTTCCGAAATTCGAAACAGGTATCCAGTTTGGGGGGAAGGGTGCACTGCGGTGCACAATCTCAAATGTTCACCTTCACCTACCTTCACGGGCAATTTACGCAATTTATTTGTAGTTGAGGAAAAACAGGGGTTTGTGTTGTATTGGGATTTATCTTTTAGAATTACCAGCGATCAAACATTACTATTATGAATGCATTTATAATGTTTTTCCGAAATTAAATTGACTAATTGCTTGAACACGCCAGCGCTCAGCGCTCTTGCATTTTTACTGAGAAATGCATACTTTCTCAATGATGACAGCACTAAATTCAAAGGTAATTTTAACACAACTTACAACGCCAATGGTTTCTAGTATTGTGTATCCGAGATATTTCTGATTGTGCAACCGAAGTTGTGTTGTGCAACCAGGATCAAGTGATACTTTATCCTGGTGCAACCATGATCTATATGTTGTAATGAAACAAAACGAAATATTAAAATATTTATGACATTCGTACATTATATAATATTAACGACAAAATGCAATCAAATCAAATGGCCGTCCACTGTTTGACATACGCAGTAAATTGATTCGATATACATATGACGCTGTACGAGTTTATTGGATTATAAATGGAATTTCTTGAGACAAAATACAAAACGTAATTAAATAAATATCAGGTAAGGTGATTAGATATATCTATAACGAGGCTCATCACAAGGGTTCTCAACCTGCCTCTTACTTCTTGACTTGAAAAGAGAAGCAAATGGGAGGTTTTCGAGAAAATTGAACCGTCTTACAGTTCTGTAGTTTATCATACTACTTGGGCGTCTTGTCGTACTAGTAGGTGGTGGTGGAGTTCCGTCTTGGCAGCTAGGAACATTGAAGGGCCAGTCACACTCTTCAGTTTCCTAAAATTAAAATTTAGTTTTACCATTATAAGTAAGAAATCGGGAGCTACACCTTCTCACCACTCCTGTAACTCATGTAGTTGTAAAACTACTTACAGGGTTGTAATACAGGTCTCCAGGGCAGTCAATGAGGCAGGGTCGTCGACCAGGATCACAGATATAGAATTGCGTACATGTATATGGATGACCGATTGGACTATTGAAACACGAGACAAAAAATAAACACGGTTATGTTATAACCAAGAGTTGTAAAAATTCACTAATTTTTTAAGTTTAAGTTTTCAGGATTTGTACCCTAAATATCCCTCTGGGCAAATCCAGGTCGCAGGGTCCTTAGAATTTAAAAGATAAACTTGGTTAACATAACCATTCAACAACCTTTTTGCATTTATTAGCGTTTCATGATTTCCTTACATCTGATGTAGGTGGCTCCGTTGTCGTAGTTGTTGTGGTAGTGGTTGTTGTTGGGGTGGTAGTTGTAGGGGTAGTTGTTGTAGGGGTAGTGGTTGTAGGGGTTGTGGTTGTAGGGGTAGTGGTTGTTGGAGTTGTAGTAGTAGTGGTAGTAGTTGTAGTAGTTGTGCTGTAAGGGAAATTAAATAATTCATGTTTAGTTAATGTTTGCTTATCATTTGTTATTGGGGGCCTTCTTTCAACAAGAAATATCGAACTTTGCTAAATGTATATATATTGCTCTATTACGTTGCAGATGTTGTAACAATATTGCACGGAACAACAGCTTCATGATTACAAACTGTGAGCTCCTGGTCCCATACTGTTCCTTCAGCACACTGAATGCATTTAGCATCGCCACTAAGGAGAAGAAAATCGAAGGTTTATTAATGCTTGCTTAAACTGCCGTGTCAGTGTCACGTTGTAATAATTATTGCTCAAGTTGGTGTGCATAACGGCATACTTACTTTGTGCATTCAAAGTATTTCGTACAGTCATAAGGGTACGGGTAGTACGTGGGTAATCCGTCCTCATGGTCGGGACATTCTGGAGGGTTCTATTTTTCATAAAATGAGGTAAATCATGCGTTTAATTTAAGATTTTACTATCAATTTTGCGTTTAATTAAGTGTGTATGTAATATCAATCTATCGTTTTACCATTTGGTGCTCATCGTCTTTGCAGGTTTCGTAATCCTGAGCAAACGCTGCAGTCAGGAACAAGCAAGCCGTGAAAAGGAAAGTGATCGTTAACTTCATTTTTCTGCCGTGTTTGAAACACACTGATACTTAGATGTCTTCGTAGCTTCTAATGCAAGAGTCGAACAGTCGCACACATTATATACGACCTGTATGGCAGGTAAAGGCAGTGAACATTGAATTCAATCAGTTCTTCCAGTTCTCTTTATCGTATATCATTTACTTTGCATGTCAGTCATTCTACAGTTGACAGTCTAGAAAAATTTCCCTCGATCGAAACTTGGATTACTTCAAACCACTTGATATTTGCTGCGTTACATATATGGTTCTTCTCGGTTTACGTACATGGTACTTAAAGTGTCAGGATTTCGGACCAATTTAACGTAAATATAAAAGCATTCAACATTTTCCAGATTTCATGCATGCGTCATGTTTCGTCAGTTGATGTGAATGTGACTGTCAGATTAATTTTGCAATGTGTATGATATCCTGGTGACAATTGATGAGTGATGGATGGTATAAACTTTTACGCACGCAGTAATAAATTGCATGTTGACACAAATTGTGGAATATTACTTTTTTAATGTATATACTAATATATTAGTACTTCAGGAAAGATTTCAATGCATTTAAGGGCCAGACGAATTGGTTGGAACGTGTGGTATTGTATTTTTTTCATTTTAAGGTATTATGTGTTTGTATAGGGTTGATAGTCCTACTATACTGTGAAACTCACAGAAATACGATCTACTATATGATAATAATGTAATATTTACGGTTCGACAAACTGAAATGGGAAAAAAATAATCATCCAATTTGAAAAATACTATAAGTATGAATAACGTGTCGAGTTCTCTTACCGCTAATAGGAAGATCACATCGGGAGTTCAATCTCTACCATAATTTCCTTAAAACTTGTTTATAAAATTCTTTGTGTACAACAAAATTCGTTACTACTATCATTACACTGAATACATTCAACATTGTTTGCTCAAGCACAAGTTAAGAATAATTATTAAGCTTTCGATTAGATACCGATTTTTGGACACTTGAAATGCTAATGCAACATTCTTACAAGAACAACGAAAGTCGATAGTTTTATAACAATGTCTAGAAAATTACGATAAGAGCATACAGTTTAATATTATTAAATCATAAAAATGTCAATTTAATTGTTTAAAATACTTCGAAAAGTAGTTATCTATGCAAAGAAAATTTGTTCAATGTTTCACTTTGCCCCAAAAATATTAAAGTGGTAAGTATCCATTTCCATTCCAGGTTCAGGTCGCGTTTGCATAATGTACTTTTCGAAATCAAGTATAACTGTATACTATCCTCAACGGTATGTTATATCTGGTATATTTTTTTAATGGTGTATGAGACAATGAATCGAATACCGATTGTTACTGCGAATGATATCCGAAGATA
The DNA here is from genome assembly GCA_036850725.1 of Orchesella villosa. Taxonomy (NCBI): domain Eukaryota; kingdom Metazoa; phylum Arthropoda; class Collembola; order Entomobryomorpha; family Orchesellidae; genus Orchesella; species Orchesella villosa. The sequence goes on from JAANSM010001652.1 coordinate 17,504, forward strand.
AAAATTTAGTAATACATATAAGGTGTGTTGAAATAATATAAACTCAGGATTTGGCGTTGCAAGATTTCCGTGTACAACAAAACGACTCTTTTTATAAAATAAGTTTTGTACTGTTTTATGATGCTTGGTATCTC
>JAANSM010001653.1:0-17627 GCA_036850725.1 Orchesella villosa
AAATTTTAGACGGTATATGACTGGGGCGAACGGATGTTATGAAATTAAAACGTTTGAGACTTAAAATTAACTTAAAATGTTTCATAATCGAAAGATTCTGTACGGAGACTTGATACTTGCATATAGCTATCGACTATCTACATAATATAATATGAAATATAAGAACCCTGCACTGCAAAGTTCAAACACACAAAATTTGAACGTACAAAAAGGATACTGTATAGGAGAGCAAATATCTGTCGTCACATTTTTGTCGACGAGGTTAAGACCTCAATAATATAAATTGGAGTCTGGCGGAGAGGAACAAGTAGTTTGAGTTGAAGTTTATGAATTTATATGAACAATTTATTTGTTATTATGTGCTTCCTCACATCACATCCCATTATTTAACAAAATGGATGTAAAGAAGCAAGACTGTGATGTGATTGTAGGCATAAAAAATTTACCCCTGGTATATTGTATATACTATGTACTGGTATGGTTCTTGTTAACTTAAGAAAACCTCAGCTATCAGATATGAAATGAAAAACCATATATTATTTGTTGAATATGTCCCTACCGGCTCATATAAGTTCCACAAACAACGAAATATTCAATTTTTCATCGTTCCCAAAAAGTCAAGTCGCCAAACGACAAAAGCGTTTTATAACATGCACATGAACATGGTACTCTGCTCTCTGATCACACAAGAGGCTTCAGAGGAGTAAAAGTCCAACGTACTTCTTCGACTCTCTAAGATTACGTAGATTTCCTCACACACACAACAATACATTTTCGTTATCATGTTAAGAACATATCCGACAGCAGGGGAACACATGTGGACACAATAAACATGGAATGAGGGTAAAAGCCCCATCAAAATTGAAAACGTCTTGTGAGAATGGGAAAACCAGAAAAAAAGTCAAGGAGATGATGATGTGCTCCAACAACGTGAAGGAAAACGTAACAGCCAACAGCGAAAGAAAAAGTAATTCCCTATATTTTTAGCTCTCAGGTCGTTTTTCCTTGAGATTGCCCGAGACTAGGCCAATGTTGTGTGTGGGTAGCTTTCCAGCAACATAAACAAGGTACTTCTCCGCTTCTTTCTTACGACCTCGGCACACAATCACTGTCTTCTATTCTATTCTAGCACTCATTGACGACTTATGCTTATACATCTCGTTTTTTTGGTCGCAAGCAGTAGCAGCATGTTGATTCAAAATCTGGTCGTTATTACTTAACCAGCTGCTGTTGAATGCTGATATACGTTTTGTGTCGTATCAAGTATCACGGAAGATAACGTGCTGGGTTAGCTGTTAGCTACCTGGAGGTATAAGGTGAATGACAAAACATTCTCTCCATAAATAAACTTTTTTTCTCAAGAGGAAATGGTGGTTGTTGTTGGTAGGGGAAAATATAAACCAACTATCGATACTACCTGGCTAATATTACCCTTTTTAACTTGAAGTTTACTTAGGATGATGATGAAACTGACATGAATATGACAATCGTGTTTATGCATGGTACCAACTAGTTTTGATGAGAAACGATGAAAGCAGCATTATTAAAGGTCTCTGCTCTCTTGTACCAGTTTTCTTCAGAGAATATCTTTTTGTTTTGAACAATGATCTTGAAAGTGGAATATAAAGGTTCCCCCAAGGAATTAACGATTAAATGTACCCATTAGCACTTGAGATAATCCATGCCATTCACTGTGCACACTACTCCTCCCTCTTCACTTCCTCCTTTCTTCTTTAACATCCCTCCAGCACATGAAAGTATGATGGTCTTCTTAGTCTCTATCAAAAAACGTTCTTTGATGCTGCGCTCGACATTCGATAATCTATGTAATTTTGAAGACGATTTTTCTTCTTACTCAGATTTCCCTATTTCATCACATCATCTTCTTCATACTTTTATTCAAGTCTCTGAAGTCTTTGAAAAAGTGACGTTAGTTTATGATGAAAAATAATAATGCAATCCAAAATCCAACTATGAATTGTATATAGCAGTACAAACATGCAACCGTCATCATATCAATCGTGAGCCATCCTCCCCACCACACTGTGCACACTACTCCTCCCTCTTCACTTCCTCCTTTCTTCTTTAACATCCCTCCAGCACATGAAAGTATGATGGTCTCTATCAAAAAAACGTTCTTTGATGCTGTGCTCGACATTCGATAATCTATGTAATTTTGAAGACGATTTTTCTTCTTGCTCAGATTTCCCTATTTCATCACATCTCTTCTTCATACTTTTATTCAAGTCTGCAGTCTTTGAAAAAGTGACGTTAGTTTATCATGAAAAATAATAATGCAATCCAAAATCCAACTATGAATTGTATATAGCAGTACAAACATGCAACCGTCATCATATCAATCGTGAGCCATCCTCCCCACCTATATATTTTTACTGCACGCTAGAAAAACGGTTCCATCCTGTTCCTACTTTTTTATATATAAATTGTATATAGATATATACAACATGCAAGCTGAAGCTACAGGTTGGTGGTGATGTCGATGTGATATAATGTGATGATGATGGTTCCTTGCTCTTGAATGAAACATGCTACATTTAGAGTGATTCTGCTTTTGTGTTACTGTTTTGTGTAGTACACACATATATAGAGATGTATAACACATGTGTGGATACGTTTTGTATATTATGCAGGTTTTAAGCGTAGGATTTATTATTTATGTGTACATTTCCACATGTGTGTGTTGTGGACGTTCTTATTTATTCGGATCCAGACAAGCTGACAAGACAAGTAGAGTCTACGATTACGACTTTTTTGATGTGTTGTACCAGGAGCTTGCTTCTGGTTACTGTTATTCTTGGTTGGGGATAATATGAGCATGAAAACAGATCCTACTGTGAGCGAAGACGTTTCATTTTCCTAATAATATTTTATCCAACGAAACCACCACACCATTACTACCACCGAATTCTATCAAGATAGAGCCAAAGAGCAGTGCTTCAATTTGACCTGAACCTCAGGAAGAAGAGGAGAGCATAAGATATACATATTTATGCACGACAATATCATGTTATATTTATCACGCCATTTTTACCCTTTTCAATCTTTTGTGGAGGAGCTTTATCATTTTCTTATGTGTTCGTCAACAAAATGCTCCACATGTACATAAATATAATATAAGTATAAAGGGAGTTTGTACATAGTATAGAATAATCGGCCAGAAATAGACCTTTTTTAATAATAATTCTTATCGCCAAATATATTATTTACTTTTACAACGTGTTTGTAGCAGACAACCCTATTCTATCGTGAGTGAGATTCGTGCATCACATTCTCTCTACCTTATGATGTGCGATGATATAAAAGAGCGTTGGAGTTGGAAGCAAACAAACCAAAAAGATTCTCTGACTAGACACAAACAAAAATGACAGCAACCAAGAGATTATGGCATATATAGTAAAGTAAAGAACGACACAATATAATCAGGCCTACTTACAATGAGCAATAATAAAATGCAGCACACCACAACCCAGGCCAGGTGAGCCCTCAAGGTCTAAAATCCACAGACAATGAGAAAACCTGTACACTCTCCTTCTTGTAAAACTGAAGACACACTTTTTGTCCACTATGAAAAACCAACATCCACTAATAATTTTTCTAGCACGTCAACAACCATCCCTTCTTTTCTCTTCTGTCAATGATCCCCTCTGTTCACAAATTTCATTGCTCCTGGTTAAAAAAGTGCTCAACAGGTAAAGGAAACTGTCAAATCACTTGAGAAACTTCCTTATATCACCTCTCGTTTTTTCTCTTCCTATGTAGCCCCGTTCCACTAACTCACGGAACGGTTCTCTCAGATTTTTTCGAGGTTTTGGATTCCGACAAGTTTTTCAACAATCTTCTTTATCAACTTGACCACTTTTGCCACACAACTGCATTACACATAATATCATCCCATCACGAAAATTCTTGGAAGATGGACCAGCATTAGCACAGCTTCTTTCTCATATATTTGTGTGTGGTTTCTTTTGCAGCTCTAAACTGTATGTACTGTTGGGGTGAGTATATAAACTCTGTTGATGAGAAACTATTACATATTCACAAAAGTCACTCACACATTCGCTCACATCACACACAAACAATCGTTCCGTCAAAGCAGCCAATTATATGTTATATTATTATGGTAAGAAAAAAGTTGGAATCAACCCTGATCTGACGCTCCTGTTGCTTTTTTTGCTCCTCTCTCTTTCTCTCACTCTGCAACAACCAACAACCATCATCATCATCAGCGTGCATCCTGAGCAAAACCTGAATGTAAACTGATGAGAAACAGTTGACTACGATTGTTGTATTGTAACAGAAAAGAGCGAGAGAGCAACAACTTAAACTGGCTACATTATTAGTTACATTGGCTCTTTACAGAGAAAGATATATACATACACACAATACATGCTTAGCCATACGTTGCATATTGCATTCATGAAAAAACGGACGGACAGATGAACATAACATTAGGATGATAATCATATTATGTATAATAGTCAAGTAGAGGCATAAAATGCATTTCTCTTGCGTGAGTATTTATGTGTGTGTGTGCGAGAGTGTGTATGTACTTTACGTACGTACGTAAAAATTGTGTGTGTGTAATGCACATCTGTATTTACTATAATGTACTTATATATCCCTTGTACTAGTTCATTCCCACATCAACATCATCATCATCCCAAAGCATATCCTTTCGCATTATCGTTTATTATTGTGAAGCCCATTTGTTTGGCTGGCTGCCTTTGTACCCATTTACTCACTTTTAAAGTTACGACCAGTGTGTAGATGTGGATTTGGAGTGGCTTATTGCAGTACATTGCATTACTTTGCAGTTCTAGCATTACCGTCATTAATACACATGCTACAAGCTAGACACTAGACGACGACTTGCATTGCAATATCATGTAATGGCAATGGTGATGGTTGTAGGAGTATTTACCGCAGAAGACAAGACACCACACCACACCACCAGCATATTACTAGGAGAGCCGACTTGAAAAATCCTTTAAGTTATGGACGTACCGAGCTTTCAAGTCTCTCAAGACATTTTCCAAAAGAATATGCAAGGAGCATACCAATCTTTCTTCAATGCAATATTATTACCATCACCATCGGAAAAATCCAAGACGAAGCCAAGACTCATGGTGGTGGTAAGTAGGTATCATATGTTTTTGTCAGGGTTTCATCGCTGGGACTCTTTGCTAAAAACCTCAGCATCGCATCACCACCATCACCTTCATCAGTTGTAGTTTCTGTATTTACTGCCTGCGTTTTTCTTCCTTGCATGATTGCCGATTGGTATGTGTGAGTGTGATGATGAACATCTGAGAAACATATTTGCACGTTTTATATTTTGGAATTTAACTGAATACTGCTCTGACGTTGAATGCTACAATGTTTGTGGCTTGATTTCCTTCTACTTCATACACTGAAGTATCGAGTAGTACAATGTACCTTTCTCTTCTCTATCTCCACTTCCCTCTTTCTGATACTTTTTTTGCGTGGGGCCATTACTCAGCTTCCCGTCCCGGCTACGATGTCAGATCCAGCATAGCGCCCTCCATTCCATTGCGCTCGTTATAAATATGATGATTCTGATGATGATTACAGTCAACTTATTCTCCTGAATATTTCAACCAAGTTTGAGTACAAAACATTATTTTGCATATGTAATACTTGGTTGCACCATTACTCATAATATTATGCAAGTAGCCGAAGCTGAAGCCACCACCACCCTATGCAATTTTCCCTTGCTATCAGTCATCAAATCTGCTATTGAAACAGGAAGAAAATATTACGGCTGTAGACATATATGGTAATACTATGGTATGTTATGCTATTATGATGTGAGTGTGTGAGTTGGAGTGGAGTACTCTGCTTAAATGATAATGATGACGATGCTGATGATGATAATGGATCCTGCTATATGAAAAACGGAACGGTTTTTGGTGATAATAGAAATGAAAAATGAAAAGGGATTACCTTTCTGTGTGCATGAGCACTGTGAGCAGTGGCAGCAGCACCATACATTTTTATATTATTGCTTAGGCTATCTATGTCGGTATTTAGTTACTCATGAGAATGAAAAAGTGTCTTAAATCTTTAGAGTGCTTTTAGCTATTACGTTACTACATCACATCATATCAGTACTCTAGGAGGAGTAGCATATTAGTTGCTGTTGTGAAATGCTAAAAATGTAATCGACAAAGTTCTAAAAAAGGCTGAAATGTGTTGTTACAAAGTTGCCTCAGTAAGTCAGTATTATTATGGCTTTTATGGCTGCTAAACGACTCTTGTCCTTTTTGCTTTTTTAAGGATAGTTGATGTGGATAGTATCGTATTTTTTGCATAGTTTGAATGGATTGAGTAAACATATAATATATTATGCATTTGCATACTTATTTGTACCTGTTCAACCCAGCAGATGTATCCAGTCATTCAAGAACATTTTGGATGAAATACGATTACGTCGGTGCGATCCGATGCTGCAGCACTTCCAAAGTGATATTATATGCTTGCCTATTTCCTCATAAATTATTGCGTTGCATATACTTTATAGGTGATTATGAGCTAGTACAAGTGTTTATAATCAGTATTTAATGGTGATTTGTAACGAAGGAGAGAGGTATGAGCATGACTATTTTGTGATCAAAAGGAAAATATGAAGGAGGAATATTAAAAATAATTTGATTCATTCGCTCCTCATACTCTTTTCAACATTTGATGAACATAAAATTCTGCATTGCACATTATATCAAACATGTGCGTAGTGTAACTTTTTTCTATGAAATTGTAATTCCAGAATGAATTGCTGCAACAGCAGCTAACATTTTATATCCGACTTGTTTGGTACTTGTCTTCTTGTTCTTGTGGTTCTACTTCCTTTTCTGTATTGTACTGATTTATTGAGGGTGAAGATGAAATATCTTTTTTCTTCCTTTTACAGCAATGGTGTATGGTAGTAGTAGCACAATAAATCATTTTTCTAAATTGCAGTGTGTGTGAGTGTATATAACTAGCATTATTACATGCGTAATCGGGAAATCATATATGTATGGTATAATGATAAGGAGTAACGAAATGAATGAGAACATGTTTCAACTAGAAGAATTCAAGTGCCTTCAAAATTCTCTACTCTGCCTTTGATTCCAATCCAACATCCAACCCAAACGCTTTTGAAGTTGTCAAAATAGAAGCCAAACAGGCGTGTACTTTTGGTTTTACCATGTGGAATAATTAGGATTGTGCTGAAATGAGTTTGAATCGGTTCCAAAACACTGCCACTTTTTCCTTCATCATCCTAACTATCATATATCCTATATATATCACGTTGCATTGTAACAAATGAAATAAATGCATGCATATCGCGCATATCTCCTCGACTGGTATTTACACTTGCTCTCTGTGTTTATGTTTGCATTGTATATCACTTCGATGGTATGTGCTAAAGAGCAGAGGGAGATCAAAAAAATTTGGTGCCGTCCTCTTTACTTGTTATGCTGCAATGGAGAATGGGATTGCTAAGCTGTTATATGTATATAGCTCTTCTCAGTGCAATGTTGAATGTGCAAGTACGCTTTGTAATATGTTGTTTTAAAGGATGATACAAAGTGTGTAAGTGGCAAAATAATGGTGATGGTATTTTGATAGCCCTGCATTCTTCTTTCTGCACTCATGCCCTGGCCTGATCTTCTTTCACTACTCATTCAACTCCTGTTGTTGCTTTTAACTATGCACATTACTATTTTTCTATACCACCACCATATATAACATCATCGTGATCATCACTTTTCTTATTCTCATATCTTGTCTTCCTTTTTGCTCATTCATTCATGAAACCAGTAACACTTTTTTGAGGGGTTTGTTTATTTGCTTAGCTAAATGTGCAAAAAGCTTGAAAAGTTGAAATTTTCTGTTGATGTCAGCATTTTCACCAGACCAGCCATTTGCTCTTTTCTCGTGTTTTTAGGTTATGTCGTCTTTTTAGCAGCGGATTTGACAGGAAGTGCTCTCGGAGAAATGAGGCTAAAAGTATAAATGTACACAATCAACATTTGATTTGAGAGCACAGTCAACTTTCAAAGTTTCAAAGAGAAAAATCATGATACTACAAACTATACATAAGTATACTTAGGCACATGCGTGCCTATCCCTATCCTTTTTGTATCTTCTGGTGTTTGTTCACATTTATCTCAAATACCACATGTCAGTCATGCCAATAATAATGTACTCATGTAAATAATAGTAATGAAATGAAACATTTTGTTAAATTTCAGCCAAGAGTAAAACAAGAAATTTTACAGGATTTCCTTATCTTCACCCTCTTCCTGGGCAAATAGGTCAAGTTTCTTGTACAAGACGATAGGCTATGATAGATAGATAAAAACTTAAATGAGCATATTTGCTCTTGCTCACATAATACCTATTAGGAAACATGGCACAGATGGATGCATCCCGTGTGCGTTGCATTCTTTCTTCTCTATTTTTGCAGCGTATATATAGTGAAATCAAGTCAGCAAATCATGGTGATGCTGCTGCTCCTGCACACAAACACAACAAAACAATCCAAGTTACCTAAGTAAACGGTGATGATGTGATGCGATGTGATATTCATCTAGGTTTGCGTCTCTCTCTGTATGTAAACACATAAACATCCTGAGAGTGAGTTCTGTGAGTGCCACTACATTTTATGGTATGCGGACATGCATACCAGTTTCAGCCCTTTACCCATTTCATAAATTCAAAGTCTACAAACGAAATGCACATGCATAATCATCATCCTCTCCTCTCTTTTTCTTTACTCCCTCATCTTCTTCTAGTGAGTTAAAAGTTATTGCATTTTAGCTACATTAATTGCTGGTTGCCCAAACTTTTAAACTCAAGTTTTGTGAAAGTCTGAAGCTAGAACTAAAGCGCTATATAATAAAGCGGTCTCTCTTCACATCACAATAAAAATGGTAGAACTAAAGCAGTTTCTCCTAATTTGGGAGGAACATAAACCAAAAATTACCGAACTGATCATTAATGCTTTTTAGAAACTCTGAAAACTTATAGGTACAGGGAGCGAAAGCGAAGCTTGAAGTCTTGAAGTAATAAAAGTAAATTTTGCAATGACAAATTTAAACACTCATCCACTTCCACGAAATAAAAAAATTACCCGTTGCAAACAGACGTCAATGAGAAACGGGTGTTCGATGTTCGTTTACATTCAACATAACTTATAAAGCTTTGCATGTGGAGTCATTGAAATATTTTTTCAGTAGAATTTGCGGTCTTGACATTCCATTCTTGAGGAGAGCACGGAAGTAGGCATGTGTGTGTTTGCAACTGGCAACGAATTTTCTTCCCCACACATTCTAATTTATTCCTTCATCCTTGCAACTAGTTTTAAATGAGTTTTCAAACATTCTACTCGATTATCTATCTGTGTGGATGGACATGGACATGCAATAGGAAACTGCCTACTGCAGTGAGAGAATAATGGCATTTTCATGCACGACAATGCAAAGGAATGTTTCAGACAAATATAATCATCAACTTATTTTCTTCATGAAGAGCGATTATCGTAGTTAGAATGTTTATGTTTTTGTTGCACATTACATCAGGTTGGCTATGTTTTGGACTGCAATGCAGTCTTTATAACCTGCAATTGGCTAAGTATGATAGTAGTTATACGCTTGAGAGCCATATGCCAGTGCTGGAAGCAGAATGAAACTTATTCAGCAGAAAAAGAAATGTTGAATGTGAATCCAGAAATGATGAAATTCAATCCGCTCTTTTATAGAAAATGAAAAAAGGCCCTGTCCTTGAACCGTGTTTACTGAATACATTGACCGTGATATGATATGATGTGATGCTGCCATGAAGTCGACTGACGAAAGCATAAAGAATTCTTACTTTTATTTTGGTGACTTCTTTAGAAATATCTGCACGAGTGCGATGATGAGGATGATTACCTTTGAAGTAAGTAGAATGTTCAGCAACAAAATATAATGCCAAATAACACGAGTTCAATTTTCATAAAAAAAGCACATGAAAACGATTCCAGGCGTATAATAGTTGTTGGAGAGTCAGCAAAAAAAGTTTTGTTCACTATTTTGCTTGTATGTATTTTGTATTGACTCAGCACGATGGGAAGAATACCTTTCATCTTCCTCCTTTTGGAGCCGATATAACTATAAACTACCAAACGACTAACTCTTTTGCGTATATTTACTTGGCATGATGAATTCTTGAAATGCTAAAATTGTCGATTAAGAAAGACACCATGAATGAGAAACTGATTTTGAGTTTGACATAAAGGAAGAAGAATAAAATGAGTCATGTCTTTCATCTTGACACTGACTCCGTTGGCACATGCAATGGACTTATTGCCTGGAAGCATTCAAGAGGAACCAACACTAACCGGCAATGCATCGTCATCATCATCATCAGCAGCATTAGCAATAACACTAACAGCAGCCCCTTTTTACGATCTTTATGCCGAGACAGAGACATATATGGAATAATAATAACTTCGAAAACGATTTGGACTCGGGTGTGTAGTCAGCCTTGGTTTAGGGTTTGTAAAGGGGAATACAAAATATAATGATACTATGCTGATAAAAATACTTTGGAAATACCTAAACCATTTTACGATGCAAAATATGAAGGTACTCTTTTTTTTCTTTGTATTTTTTAAAACTTTTTTAAATTGCATTTTACTTTCCATATATGTAGCTAATACAATCGTATAGCATATGCGGATCGTCATGATGAGAAGTGAAGTGAAATAAAAATTAATGGGAATTTCAAAAGCTTCAAGTACCGAAAAATTTAAATAGACTTGAGTCTTCTTGAGTCTTTTTTTTTCAAACAGAATATATATTTGCTTAACTGCAGCGATGCAGAACGTAAGAGGAGAAAAACATCGGCGGCCTAATCATCATTAACAGTAAGCCATCATCATCATCATCATCTTGTTGCCTTTCCCTTTTCAAAGACTATAATATAATATTTGTATCCTTCTGAACTTGTTCTTTGTGTGTTCCTTTTTGGACACCAGCAAAACCATTTCAGTTTCATAGGTTGATGATCATTATGAAGAGGCACGCACATTATAGCCAAACTTTTGGTACGCATATTATGGAGATAGTAGTGAGAAAATGAAAATGACTACAGGAAATTCTGCACATCAACTTTGAGGCTACGGAGAAAAATGAGCATGTTGATGTTGAGCATTTTCGCGTACAAATTGTAAGGATATGCTGCGTAAGCTTTGGATTTCTTTTTGTAGGACATTAGGAGCATGCAATAATATATATATATGTTACTGCAAAGAATGTAAACACTAAACACTGCGTGTTTATGTGTGATATAAAGTAATGTGATGTGATGTGCCCTTTTTGCAGTTTTTCCTCTCCAATTTTGTGGCTAAGAAACGCCTACGCGATCAAGGCTCAAAAGGTAAGGTAGCAAAAAAAGATTAATGTAGCATCAAAGTAAAGTCACATCAAATCATGTGAGTTTGGGCTGAAAAGAAAGAAGAGAAGAAGAAAAAACACTTTTTCACAACAACATCTTCAGCCCCCGTCGCATGGTTTCCATTTGATATTGTGCCACGCTTCGATACATCCAAGCGTAAAGAATAGGAGGAAGAAGCGTAGCATCATCATCATCATCGTATCAGCGTACTCACAAGATGAAACTGACAACGACATACAGAACATACACTACAACACGGGCGAATATCTCAGTGGAGTATTTTGATGAGCTTAAAAGAAAAGAAAAAAGGAAGGGGAATGACCCAACCAAGAAAGCATAATAATGTAAGCAGGAGGACGGGAACGGCAGTGATGTGATGATGCCGATGACGATACGATGGTTTGATGGGGCTGATCATTTTCATGATCATGCTGGTTTGGTTAAGGCTGCGCTGGCAGGGCTTGAACGATCTCACGGAGGAAAGTGACTGCAAAATGACGACGATACTTTATGCGCTACAATGAAGTTACAGTTGCATTATGAAAGCATAAAGTATTGAGAGATTCTATATGATCCTGTTCCCTGTAAACGTGAAGATGCCAATAATCATGCAAAAATTTTGAAGATCGTTACTCATATTTTGGAGTCGCTCTCTACTTCTTTTCTTATAAATATTTGCAGCATATATAAGTACATCTAGTAGCTAGCTGCTCAGTGAATCGGAGAATGTGACGAAAGTAAAATGCAGGAGTAAATTGAGTACATTTAAAAAAGGCCGATGGAGTTTGAGGTGTGAGGACAAAACGACCGTGAGATGATGAGGATGGTACGAAGCGTATAAACACACCAAAATTACATTCTTCCACCCATCCCATTTCGATCTAACAAGCATATACACAGCATTTCGAAAATACTAGGGAAGAGAGGGTATCGAGCTAAATAATAAAATAATAATAACACTAGTTTACTTTTCTTCTTCATCTTGGTCTTCCTCGCTGGCCATCATCATTATATTATATCTCTTCTCCTTGAACAAAACAGCGTTAGCCTTTCGTGAAACGGTTTTTATGACGATATGGTATGATTGTACAAGAAGGAGTTAAGCTTTATAGTATAACATTACACCACACCACACACTATATACTATCGACCATTGGGCTTAAAAGCCGGGCATGTTCTGCAATAATATTGCTGAGAGATGAGCATAATATTTGAGAATAGTTTTTGGTGGTGTGGTTTGGTTTGGTTTGGTGAAGGAGTAAAAAGATCTATCTAAAAGTGTATGTAATCTGTGCAAAACGTGAGTCGTCCACTTATTGCTTACACTGCATGATTATTATTATTATTACTACATCTATTACTATTATTATTATGGTTTTGATTATCTAGGAAGCTGTAAAGAAGATGAGAATGAAGATGAGATGAATGTTGGTCGGTTGCAGTAAAGTTGCAGGTTATACTCACTCTCCTGCTCTCCTGCTGCGGTGCATTATTGTATGATTGTATGTATGTATAATCTAGGCTGTTGATTCAGAGAAAATAATCCAGCAAGTTGTATTAGATATAACCAGGCAGGTATATATAAGATGAGCAAATAAAATATCCATCCGAAATGGGAACACACAACAATGGACAAAAATGGGATGAAGACAAGTTAACGATCGGGGTTTTTTCTATGGATGGATGTTTCGTTTCATTATTGTAGTAAAGGATGAGTTGTAGGTTGTAGTATGACGTAATGAATATACATTGCGTATTTATCCGATGGAGCATCTTTCTTCCTTCTGATGTGAAAGAAAGAAAGAATAATTCTATGTAATCTTTCTCTGAATGAAGATTTTGATAGCTGAGATAACGCTTGTATGAGCCCACTTAAAACGTCTGCAAGTATCACACAAAATATTAATGTTGTGAATATGTATGTCTTGTATAAGAAGTATATATATATATAGTTTACAGTCAACCATGAAATGAGCATATTTTGTGATTTTTTTGTCATAATCTTCAATCTTCCCATCACTTGCATCTCTTGAAGATATATAGTGAATGAGAAGGAACAAGTTTTGTTAACAGACGAAGAGTGAGTAAGAATGAGCAAGCGAGCCATCCGTCGGAAAGTATGAAGTATGAAAACAGGTAGGTAGGAGAAATAAGGTAACAAGAAGAAGGTGTAATTCACTACGGAGAATAGAATAGAAAATCACCAATTCATGCATAATGCATGGTTTTTTACAGGAAAAAAGTGTAGGCTTCCGTCCTCTTCCCAACATTTCTTGTAATATACATACATATATATCAGATTCAAATTCATATACACACACGGCCAACAGTCAAGAGTAGCTTATTATTATGCTCCGTTGGAGAATTTCAACAGCTGTAAGTAAGTTGTGGTGTTGATTTCCCATGCAATTCAAAGAAAAGCAGCAACTCTTTCTCTGTCTCTCCTGCCACACTTTGTCTTGCTAATTTCGTGCATATTCGAGTTCCGTCACTTTCTACAATTTTCGTGTGGCTGATGAGGAAGCAGAAAAAGCGGAAATAGAGGAGATGACAAAAAAATAGTTTTACCAGCTAGTTCTACTCGCTGTTACAATAGGCGAAGGAAACAAAATCAATGACATTTGGGAACCACACATTTCAGTGGAAAAATATAGTTGGATGTATGGCATTGAGCCGTGAACGCGAGAAAACTATATAGAACCATAAATTAAAGAGGAATTGTATTAGAAATGTTGTTAGCAATGAAATAGTTATGCGTATTGCAAAGCGACAAATAAAATTATTATGAATGTGCAGCTGCTTTGAATTACGACGCTAGTTTCCTTTCATTCATCGTCGTGGTTGTGTAATGTAATGTGATGTGATGTAACGCAAAATTTATACGTATATGACAAAAATATGTCTATATATTCTAGACGTACGTATATCAAAATACCATCACCAAATCATTTGCTTTTACGGTTTTCCCTTTCTCTTTTGAAGCAACCTTGGGAGCGACGACCAACATACAAGGTTTTGAAAGTGGGATTTTATCGCCTTCAAAACACCTCGGATAGAATGTTATCCATAAAACCTATAANTCGGATAGAATGTTATCCATAAAACCTATAATTTTACCTGGATCAACTCAAATCTCAATGTTATAGATTGCATAACGCTCCTTTGACTGCATATATATTATGTAACATTCTATCATTTTTGCATCACATCATCACAAAAGGTAAAATGTGAACTGATGCATAAATATCAAAGAAAATAAGAATCCTGACATGATCAATATTTTTGCAATATTTGTTTTGCAAATTCCGCATTATTCTTTGCTTCAAACCCTAAGGATCAACTATCAAATTCATTCAAATCTTAGACTTTCATCTTTGGTATATTTATAGGGCAAATACAGCATATTACATTAAACCTTATGAGCTGTCATTCTTATGCTGTTTTGCTGATCCTTCCATAACTTTTACCATACATCACAAATCCTTCCAAGAAGAGCGTACCACTCCAATTTTTGCAAATCCACGAAAGAATTCTTTAGTCCCTAAAGTTTTGGAATGACATTTTATGTCAATATCATTGTATTCGAGTAAATCACAAGGAAAAAGTATAATGCAAATCAAAAAAGACTAAAAAAAGTTGAATATCCATTATATTTGCTTGCCAGTTCGACATTTTACTGTTTTGAAGGTTATTTGGATGCGCAGGAGAAAATATTGATTTGAGAATGGAAAATCAAAACATGCTGTCTTTTTATTTTCGACTTTGACTCTGATGGACATTTCCCATAGTTCCGTTGAAGTTGAGTTGAAATAACAGGCGTATTTTACAATGGAAAATATTTTTATTTTTATGATAGGAAATACCATTGCACCTGCTTACTCTGCGTAGTTTATGCCTTTATAGCGCCTTCTCAGAAAAACACATGAGCCATCCTTAGGATTGCTGATTCACCCGTAGCTAGAAATGTGGTTGGCTGGCGTTATGGGTTAAAAATAATATTCTAAAATAGAACGAAATAAGAATTTATCATAATTCTTTAACTCCTACACTATTTTACTAATTCCTAGTGCTTCCCATTGTAAATATTCTAATTCAAGAAGATAATTCAAGAGGAAAAGTCTTAGGAATTTAGGACCGAGAGGTTGTGTTAATGAGTGAATAGCGCAAAGGATTTATAAGAACGACGCTGCTGCGCTGGTATATTTATGTAGGGCCACGACCGTCTGAGTAGTTCTACAAAAAAGGGATTTATGTACATAAAATTGAATTTATTCTTCCTCTTCTTCTACATCCTGGAAGGGAAAAAGTGGAGCACATTAAGACTTTCGAAATGCACGGTTGACGACAACGGTGAAGCAAGATTGAAATCTTGGTACAAAAGTATGCATGCACCTCTGCATCCATTGAATTGAATTGAACTGTAGCACATACTATCAACTATATAAGTACATTCTCTGCAGGAGAAACAAGCAAAAGCGTGCCTAAAAATTTATTCTATTTCATTCCAGCAACTTTTTTTTTCACTTCACATAAATATGCAGTATATCCTGTAAAAATCTAGCGATGCATGATGCTATCGAAATTTTGCCCAATTCTGTCTCATCCTTCTCTTAAAGATTCCATCTTGTCTTCCAGATTCTCCCTTCAATGGGCACAGCATGAAAAGCTGAGAATGGAGGACAAAAAGGAAATCATTTTCAGGACCACTTTTTTTGCTGAGTTCTCCTTCACTTCGTTGCTTTAAAGATATAGTACTTTACTGTCCTCACCTGTCCTCTTTGGATAGTTATAAGTGTGTTGTAAGCTACATTGCATATAGCACAATCTTATTTTTTACATTATCAGCGTTGAGTATTATACAGTTTTTATAAGGAATTCATTCTTCATGGATTTGGCATGGCATATCTTCATCTCTCTTAAACTAGTGTGCGTGAAGGCTGAGATTCATTCATTCGTTCAAAACAATTCCCAGCCATATAGTATCTACCTATAGTGGCTTGGCCACTCGAAGAAAGGATGAATTCTTTTCTTGCGAAATAAAAAAATGTATTCATACATCTTCGTGAGTTTGGTATTATTGGATTTGGATTGCTTGGACCCAGCTTGCTGAAATGTATGAATCATAATAAAAAATTATTTATAGCGTTTCCTATCATAGAGCATTGCATTTTCTGACTTTTTTCACTTATCGTCATATTTTTATATAAATATATGTAGGTGATATATAGTCGGATCGATTTTTACGTACCATTAGAATTCTCAGAGGGACAACATAATGCGTCGTATGTCGTATTGCAAATTCTTCTTAGTAATCCGTGGAAGCACACGTTATTTTTGGAGCGGTCGCTTAATAAGCCTCTTATTTTCGTATCGTGGTAGAGTTTCGGCCTGTGCTGTGCTGGATGAAGCTGTATAATAACTCAAATAGCCCGAAGCCAACATTTGCTTTCTTTGTATGACACAACAAATTAATATTCTATTAGCCCACTTGCAAGCTTTCAAACTTTCAGGAAGCAGCTGAACTTCCTACCCTGTTTTGGTAGCTAAACTAGAAGGGATTTTACATTGTTGCAAAAATCCAGTTAATGAATAGTTAATGTTGATAAATTTTCGAGATTTTGTGTTATTACAAGAGAGAGTTCTGTACCTCTCTGTTCCTTTGTGCTTCGAACGGTATTCTAACTTAAAAGAAGTAAAACAGGCTTCTTCCCAGTCAAATACTGATGATATAAGGGATAATTTAGTCTTTAGAAAAATTACAAACAAATATATTGCCAAATTTTGCAGTCTTATAATTTTTTACACATAATATTAATAATTTACCTACACGTAGATTCTTGAGTCTCGATCTGTGTAGAATTTTTATATGCAGTTAAAGTTAAATAAATAATTGGAAACATTTTAAGATCCACAAAACTTCCTTAATCTCTTAATATCCTCACAAGAGAATGAGAACAAAGAGTTTATTCCAGACCTAATACACTAAGGAAAGGTGTCGTTGCAAAAGAATAACATTGTTTCTTTCCGCTTGATTTAGGGCAAGAATATGATTCTGAAATATATATGTCATACTGTGTGACACTTTGACATTATTATTAAGCACGTAGTACGTGCGTCAGAACTGCTACCCGATTCTGCTCTCTAACTTTTTCACTTAATAG
>JAANSM010001654.1:0-17627 GCA_036850725.1 Orchesella villosa
CAGGACTGGGTTTACTATCGAAATACTGAATACTTTTACATGCAGCTTGTCCTTTAGTGCATACAAAAACACTGATACATAATTCTAATAATGAGAACCGGATCAAGGTACATTCTCTATATTTACCATTCTATATTCCAACGCAATTTTATTGCGTTGTTCGCAATAGCTAGGGTAGTCACAATCGCAATAGTTCGCGATAGTTAGGAGGATAAAAGCACTACTACTGATTATTTTTTACACATTACTGCTAAATAACAAACGAGCGACAAACAAAAGTAAAAGTAGATGTTGAAAATTGATCAAAAGCAGAATTATAATATGAAATGCCCTTTTCATGGAAAAGCAACAGTGTCATTGCATGCAGGAAGGGCATAAAGTCGAACGAAGGACATGATTATTTTTCCTGTCACATAATCTCATCATTACTGATTACCGTTGGTAATGGGGTAATGTGGTAATTACAAATTTCATTTTGTGGTCTATCAGTAGTAGAAACTCAAGCGATCTCAACCTTACCACGAATGTTTTCTAACATGTTTAAGCAATCATATCCTATAGGATTATCCGAGGATATCCTAGCATAGCATATATGAAGTTCAAATACAAAAAAAAACGTTTCATACTTCAATTTTCAATACAAGCCCATGACTCTCATTGATTTTACTATTGTTATAAATACGACGAGTTAATGTTACATTTTTATTTTAACATTTGTCTCCAGAGAATAGAAATATGAGATGGATGCCAATGACAGCTGGAATGACTGGACGAGCACATGTCCGCCACTTTGTGAATGACCCTGCTGAACCAGATCTGTTTTATCGGAAACCAGCCCTTTACAATCCTTCCCGTAACGCGTATGAGTTTGGTTTGGGATAATTACCAAGTTCTTTGAAACTGGTGGTGTATGGATTATCTTCCATTGAGATAGAAAATTATAGTATATTTAGTAGAGCATGACGTGCATAGTTCTAAAATTGGTTCTACGTGCAACTTTTGACTTTTTGTGGTTGGCTACCTGTAATAATATGTACATGACATGAAGAATTTAGTAGTGTTGCATTTGTTCCTAATGTATGTATATATGATTCTACCATATTGATTAAAATAATAGTTTTAATTGATATGTATGTAATGTAAATATAACGCATTGATATAATACGATGTATAATATTTTTGTTTATGATTAAATTACGGATGTATGAATGTAGGAGACGTCATGTACTGATAAAAGAATATTAAATTATAAAATAAATTTAAATAACATCAGATGAACATCAGAAAGAAGTTCACAACAAAAACTGGACATGACAAAACTACCTTTTACCTTACCAAAAATAATTTTATGCTTTTAGTGATAAGTTTTGGTACATAAATTATTGCATTTATAATGTTTGTTGAGTCTATTCGTTCCTGATTGAGTAATCGGTTTTAGATAATCGGAAACATCTTTCAGTTTTTTCCAGTATTATCTAAAAAATACAATAGCTCACCAAAAGTTATGAGGGGGAAAGTGAGAAAGTATGTCTTTCTGTTCGCGTTCCCATTCCTCTTTCACTTTCTCACTTTTAGACTTATGATATGATCTTTACTTAGTAGTTTGATTGATAAGATTACACAAAGTACTATTAAATTTGTCAATTTACATCAAATATGCCATTGCCATTCAATCATTGTGCTTTTAGGTATCCAGAACTGGAATGAGTCACAAGTCACAATATGACGTTCAATGTTGCTGGAATTTTAAGAATCTACTTTGGTGTGACACTTAAATGTAAAATGTGTTAGATAATATGAAAATTAAGTTGTACATATACTTTAAACTGAATCTCGAGGTACCTTTAAATCAATGAGGATTCCGTCTTATAGCTAGTTAAAAGGGGTGTGTGGTAAAGATAATTGTTTAAACGACCCAACCCCAAAGGACAAAGCGACGCGGCCATGGATGTTGGACTAATTTTCGGTCAATTAAGTCACAATGAATATAAATCCGTTTGCATATCTGAAGCCAATAAGCAAGGAGAATTAAGGTATGCGTTGGTATAATTCAAAACTAAAAAATGATGAAACCTGAGTTTTCAACCCTACTTTGCAAAGGACAGTTGACAAGTCAGAAAGTCAACGTGGATGAACTGGGGGAAATCTTACCTTCTTAGACTAATCTGTATGTATTGATATTGATAATAATAACAGATTCCATGTTGGTGTTAGTTATTCATAGATTAACGGAACTAACGAATAATGAATACAACATATTAAGGATCCACATATTAAAATATTGTACCTAATCATTCGAAATTAAAGTCATTCTGTAAAAAACCAACTTAATTTGATAAGTACACTTTGATTCACTTTGACTTGACGTAATAACTTTCACTGGCGGCTTTTGTGTTACTTCATTTACAATTATTTTAATACGCAAAATTTTTAAGATGAAATTTTATTTTCAAACACAGTTTACATCTTTCTTGCATCAGACATGATCGCTATAACTGATATTACGCGATATATTTATATCTAAATCATACTAACTATAATTTCTATACAACTAACGACTTTAATTCATGTTCGGCTTACATCGGCCACTTCCATTGATTTGGAGGGGGTGTAGTCTTGAGTGGCTCCCACGGTTTCCATTCAACCATTTTTCTTGCAAGACTCAACTCATTTTCAGCCTGAACGATAACTTCTTCAATTATTCCACATCCGATTTTCTTCTCCAACTCCTGAATGTTTGACTCCTACATAAAAATACAATTGAATGAACAAGATAATCAGTAATCATAAACGCACTCTAACAAATGTCAAATGTGCTATATTCTGGTAAATGATTTCTTCGTTTAAAATCATAACTATGAAGTAAATACCGCTTTGACAATGGCAGCTCGCTGATGAATAATCTGTTCCGTATATTTACGATAAGCTGCATCCGATGGCATTTTCTGGAGCGCTCGAAGCGTCTTACTGTACAAAACTCCTAATGTGTGGTGAGGATTTTTGGCAACTGCTAAACCGGTCAAACCGGTAGTCTGGAATACACAAATCACAAATTACAATTTAGCATTATTATTTATGATTGAAATAATANCAAAACTCCTAATGTGTGGTGAGGATTTTTGGCAACTGCTAAACCGGTCAAACCGGTAGTCTGGAATACACAAATCACAAATTACAATTTAGCATTATTATTTATGATTGAAATAATACAGAATAATCACACCAAAAATGAAAGTAAATTTGAGTCTTGAGCACTCACCCTTTTCAACACTTCTCCAGCGATTTTAGAAGCCATCGCAAAATATACCTAATTACCTAATATACTTTTTCCCAATTAAATTCAATCGAAATTTAATCAATATATTCCGAATTTCATCTTCCCCTCATTCAACTGATTTCAGTTTTGTGGATGGAGAAAAGCGTATATTACAGCAATACAGATGTTATTCAGATACTTCTTGGATTTTGTCTTTATAAACATGTGAAGTTCCCTCACACAACAACATATCCACATGATGCATTTAGTGCTGTGTATTTGAACTTCTGTGTCTTATGTATATTTTCTATACCCAAAAAAGATTTTGTCTTTATAAAACATGTGAAGTTCCCTCACACAACAACATATCCACATGATGCATTTAGTGCTGTGTATTTGAACTTCTGTGTCTTATGTATATTTTCTATACCCAAAAAGAGGAATACATTTTTGCGTACACCTCTTGTGTGTTCCTTTTACTGCAACAACAAAAGCAGATGAGCAGTCTGTACAGATTTTAACGAATGCTTTAAATTTTTGGTAACTGTTCGGTTTGTACTTGGAATAAGTAGTAAAAATAGTGTTTCGAGTTTAGTAATAATTAGAAGGTGAAACATGGGTGGGGGAATGATTGAGGGTACGAGTGGGGTCAAACCCATGAATGTTGCGGGACGAGTGGTTCGAGAAAGAGAAAGGTTGAATGGCATGACCGCAGAGGACCGGGCCTGGAGAAAGAAGTGGTTGGCTGATCAAGTCTTAACTCCAAATGAACCGAAGTTTGTTAAAGCGACCCAGAAGGAGCTGCTCAATCCTATTCGAAGATTCTATCGGTATCCTTTGGACTTTGTTTTTTACAAAGTACTGCAACCTGTCACGGTAAGTAGTAAACCTTAATCTAAATTAACACTTGTCATTGTTCATTACAGCTTATTGCAGCAGGAAAATACGAAGGGGTAACTGTGAGGCGCTAATAAGTAATCGTGGTAATTAATCATAATGTATGATTGAATTTTTAGGGGTTTCCTATTGCTGATGTCGGCAGGTTTTATGTGGGAAGGTGTTTGATGGGAGTTTGGGGTATACTTGGTGCAGTCTACTATTTCAAATACAATACAAACGTAAGAATAACAGTTTTTTTGGAATCATATTAAGTTTTACTCCTCCTGTTGTGAGATTTGATTCGATTTACTAACACCTAACTAACGGGTACGTATGCTATTTATGATTATTTCAGACGTGGGAAGGCAAAGGACGTTGGCGAGTAATTAAGCAGAAGGAGGCTGTGTATCCTGGAGAGCCTGGATACCCTGCTGTGAGCCCTGAACGAGCACCTCATCAATATCACGATCGAGAATTCAAGGACTCCATCTTTGCAGAAAAGTTTCCTCAATACCAAGAAACTAAGTAAAGATTTTGTTGGGCATATTTTAAACACGCCTGATGAAAGAATAAGAAAGTTAACAATGTTGCTTTTCATAGTCACATTTGAAACTAAAAAAAAGTGTCATTCATTTTCCGTTGATGTTATGTATATTGCAGACAAATAGTAATGTATAGATTTATTGCGATAAGAAAAATAATTATATACAAAAAAATAGATTTCAGTAATAAAGTGAAAGTTAAATCATACAAAGCTAGTTTACAATTAAATTGATTAGGAATTGAAACTGCATTTTGGAAGTAATTAAAGTAAAAATTGTAATTGGTAACATCATTAATGGTTTCAAGATGAGATTCTGGCAGTTGCACTCCAGTTACTTGATTTTCTTATCCTTTGGAGCGATAACGTATCTTTGGGCCACTTTCAGTGGAGGTGAAAATCCGGAATCGTAAGAAGAATCTTCAAAGAGAACTTCGTATTCTTCATGCAATATCAAGGGTGGTGAACTGATGATTGCTTTGTAGAAACATGTTGTTTGTGGATAGAGAGCCAAAACTAAAATAAAACAGAATGGTTGGTGTTAAGATCGGCATTTTTGCCAATTTATTTATACAACTTAGCCTTTTTCGTATGATTACCGATGCTATCTTTTCGAAATAATGCATCTGGATCAGTTTCTGGGTTAGCTCTCATAAGTGGAAGCGGAATGACTCTACGCCGGCTCAGTGTAAAGCGTTCCTTCTGTTCTTCATCAATATCGTCAACTTCATATTTACTTGTTATTGAGTTGTAGCTAACAACTTCAGCCAGTATCCAGTTTTCATCCCCTTCTGGAGATCTTTGCAGGGCAGCCACCATATCACCAGCCTTCGCGATGTAGTTAAATTCACTGGACGTGGCTCCACACAGTGGAGGTGCTTTCTCACCAGGCTTTCCAATCCATAACGGCATTGTTTGCGCAGATGTTTGCAATGCTTTCATCAACGCTCCCCTTCTAATTGTTTCCTTATTACCCGACTGCTTAGCTTGGATTCGTCTTTCATTTTTAATAGATCGAATCTCATAAATTTTTTCCAAAGCGTTGCGAATTATAAGTTCCTCCTTTTCTGCTTCACTTAGTGCAGTTGTATAAAGCGTTTTCAGCTTTTGCTATAATATATTAAAAAAAGTAATTTATTGCAAAGATGCATTTAAAAACAGTAAAAAATTCAATTTGCCAAATACAAGCAATGGGTTGATATAGGTAAAAATACCTTGCTGGCATTCGTCAATTTCTTCTCATCTGTCCTGGCTTTATCATAAATTTTATTAATAGCAGTGGTAGTCCCAATGGCTTTGTTGTGCTCTACGTTGAGATCGCTGAGAAGGCCGTAAACCGTTTTCATACGGTCCTGAAATTGAAAAAAAATCACGATGTATT
This sequence comes from Orchesella villosa, assembly GCA_036850725.1. Lineage (NCBI taxonomy): Eukaryota > Metazoa > Arthropoda > Collembola > Entomobryomorpha > Orchesellidae > Orchesella > Orchesella villosa. The sequence continues at coordinate 6,058 of JAANSM010001654.1, forward strand.
AATACTGCGTTATATCATATTCACACTGTTACACAAAAGCGTATAAAGTTGATGGGGAAGTAAACTTGTTTATGCTATTGCTCCATACTTTTTTGATGTTACAAACCTGTATTTGACTTACGACGTTATCACTCATGTTTGAACTGAAAATTGATAACGTTGGGATATAGTTATGTTTCCTGTTGGTGTAACGTATAATATACTCCACCACGTGTCGGGCGTTTAAATCAGATCAGTCTCTCTTAATGTTTCTCAGAACTCGGATGTTGTGCTCATTGGAATTTATCTGGAAATACAGCAGTGGAATATCTTTCACTTAGCAAGCGTCCTGCATAAAAAATATGACCCCAGGTAATTGCGACACATATGGCGCAGAGCTGAAATAAACAATTATGTTAAATAAAACCTGCATTCTTCATATGTACATACATAGTAGCATTGGGTTATTCAAGCTGCAAGCTTTACAGATTCATTGCAAACTGGCAACGCAATTTATAATTATTGTCTTTGTGTGCCCCAATAAGACCGTGTCTACATTCCATGCAGTTATGTTAAGACACTGCTATTAAGCTGCTTGTATTGTAGTTTTTACTGGTTTTAGCTTCAAGTTTGAAGAGTTTTAAAGTACAATTTAGTTATGCGATATAGTTATGAGTTATGTCTTTGAAATTTGCATAAGTATTGTAAATTCATTGAAGCATACTTCCTGTTCCTGCTACACACTACAAGGCTATCATTATCCTCGTACCACTCTCCTCACTTTATAAATAGTATTTGACAAATTACAAAATGGTATTAAATATTAAAGAGTGGAACACTCAACTTCTTAGTTTACAGCAACAATATACATAATGTCGCATGTCGGTATTAAAAGCACAGAGCAACGCACTTGATCTACAAATCTAGTGTGCCAAATATCCATTCATTGCTTGGCCCAAAGAAAACAAAAGACAGGTAAAGTGCCCAAGGCTGAATGGGAATAATATTAACTTGCTGATTTTAATACAAATATTATGTGCTTAATTTATTCGGGGATGTTTTCACATGCATGCTGGACATGGACATTAACACTTTAAACCGATGATAATTTTTAACACTCTGGACGAGTAGAGTTTCAATACGTACGTACGGCCTACGGGTAATCATAATGCATTAACGATGCAGTGTATTGGGAGGGTGGACGTAGTAAAGGCACAAAGAAATATTAATGTGATTTTAACTTAAGTATGTCATTTAAGGTACTTTCAAAATTAAATTATCATATTGTCATATTCTATATCCTATCCTTTTCTTGCTATCGGCTTTCTCCGGTACTTTCTTATACTAACCACATACATATCAACCGTGTTTTCTTTACCAAAACCCAAACCCTGTCATAAATATGTGAATGATATGAACATCATAACCACGACTGAAGTGCATCAACATCCCTAGTCACTCGTTCATTGGTTTCATTTTTTATTTAACAAGTAAGATAAATAACTTTACAATATTGATACTCGACTCTAATGAAAGCGACCTTTGGCATTTCTTGTTGGGACATCATATTATCAGGAAGTGATATAATGCAAAGCGCAGCATTAGATTTCACGTCGCCGTCCATTGCAGCTTGCAACCTTCCACAGAGTTAGTAGTTAGTAGCATGGTATGACAGACACGAAACACTAAAAGTCGAATTTCCTAGTTCACCTCATCGAGTCATCACTGAAGAGGATCTTATGATTTCAAAACAAAATTCCTCACTATCAAAATAAAGGTCTTTGTTGTTTGAGCTGAATTTGTGTACACATTAGACGAGCGACCTATTGATGACTAATCCTAAGTTTTGTTAATATGTATGTAGTTATGTAGTTGAGTCTATATCGTGGTGCATTCTTCAGGTTTCCATTTAGTTTACCAACTACCAGCATCTACATTTTATATGCGTATAGTACATATATGTAATCTTTTTTCTATGTATCCTCATTGTATTTCCATAATCTGCTTGTTAGTTTCTTGATTTCTTGGATGTCTGCTTTAACTCATTTGTTTAGTCACAGACATATACGACCTAGGCTAGATATAGCATTAACTCTTACAAATAAGTACTTAAAGATAAAAAGTATTAATAGGGGGTATAATGGGTATTATGATATGAAGTAATATGAAATCAGGAAACGAAATCTACTAACTAGCATTTTAATTTTAGATTCATTATTCATATCTAACGACAAGTAAATAACTACTTTTCTTTCTTTCCTTTTGCTTTTCTAATGGACATCACATTTTATGCCTCCACTGACTCTATTTATGCCCTGGCCCTGCCCATGCATCGAAAGATGTAAGTACAAGTAACATAAAGTATTCAATTCGTGAATAGATTCTAACAAGACCTTTACCTTATTCTGGCTATCCATATTATATTAAAAGTTAAGCCCGAGCAAGATTTAAGGTTTCACTAGACTTTTTAGGCCTGTAGTGAAAAATTATTTTAGTGAAAAAAATGAAAATTATTTGTCTTTACTTTACTTAACCTTTGCACAAACTTAGTGGGTATTTGGCTTAGGCTTTGTTGAGCAGAACTCTTACATCTTAGTGCTTTCGTCCAAATAAAGGTTTGCGTTAAATCTGTTCTCGTACATAATATGTGATGACTGATATGGCATGGCGTGGTCTGTAGTCTGTACTAAAGACTGTTAACATACATGTCGTACGGTAATGTATATATGGTGTACACTACAGAATGCATGCAGGCGTTTCTAATTTCTTAAACATTAAACTACTTACATTACTTACATTTATGCAAACAAAAGAGCATTCGTCGTGTTAAGTTACTGTATGCATTACTTCATTGTATTGTGACTTACAAACAGGTAATTACAAATACTAAGTCTACATATATTATCATACCTAGTAAATACTAGTAAAAGTAATAATAACATTCCCATTAAACATCAGCATAATCAGCATTACAAGACACAAACAAACAAAGAGCAACTCGTAAACTCATAGCAGTCACAAGTCTCAACAGCTTAACATATTTATCCCAATCGTTAGGCATATTGAGTAAGTAAAAACCAAATGAACTATGCTAATGCTGACATGCATTCCAGATTCCAATGCAGTATAAGTACCGTACCATTTCTTATCCCTAACTTGCATTGAAAAGACAAAAAAGCTTAAAAGTACTTCGGCATTCCAATCGAAATCTACGTTAAAACTAGTCGTGCCAACTATAACTTGATTTTATGTAGTTTGCTTGCACATTCTCGACATGCCCCGTGGAATAAACGTTACAAGATTCCTACTGCTTATCATTTACTAAATGACTGATTGACCCCTCCATGGAAAGTTTTTCCATGCTTCCTTCGCGTATACATTATGCATGTCGTTAATGCAGTATTTGCATAAAGTCATAAACTGTCTTCTGAAACGATTACTAAAAGTATATTTCCATTTATCCATCTTCCATCTTACCACACGTCTTCTACCTAGAAGTGAGAACAGAGAAGTGAAAAGTGCACCGTGTTCATAACATCACGGGTGGATTGTGATTGTGAGTGCTGGTGGCAGGTCTTACATCTTATGATTGATGTTTATGAATCATCTACCACTACTGGCCACTTGTTTCATTATCTTCCGGTTGGACACGAGACGGAACAAGATACGTCGTATAGTTAAGTTAGATAAATAGAAACCAACAATTATCATTAAATCCATTGCACCTTTCAATGTTCAACAACAGCCAACATCTGCCCTGCATTGGTATTGATTGGTTTGAGTCTCAAACTTTGAGACGCGACTAGACTAGACAACGGCAATTCCTTCAACTTTTACTTCCAACTTCAGTGCAGTGTTAGGCTAGCTAACGAGTTTCCAAAATGTGGCGAGCAGCGATTCTTATCTTCTACCTTTTGTTTTGCTGCTGCTTAAAAGGAAATCTCGGAAAGCATAATGCATTTATGAGAACATAAAAAATAGTAACCCGTCACCCATGTACTACTTCACTGAAATTTGAAATTCAAGATCAAATCGAATTAGTGTCAATGGTCAAACCTGTTGTGTTAGTAGCGTCAGATTTTTTCACTAGTTCCTAATTTATAATCTACTAGTTGCTATTAGGCTATTATTCATCCCTATTCCAGTAAAAGCTACACCTACAAACAATATCTACATGCCCATGTAGATGGACCAAAGTTGAACCAGTCAAGGAAAGAAAAAATCCAGATAGAATCCATCAGTCCATCAAGCAATCAGAAGTTTGCTTGGTTGAAGGTAAGCACGCAAATATTACTATTACTGACAAGTAACAACTAATTAGCGACTTATTCATAAGCAATTAATACACATGAATGGCTATTAATTAAGCTGATACATAATACATACTAAACTGCTTCACCTAAAGCTCAAAGCACCTTATACATATTATATTCACTCGCACTTACCGTTTTCACAATGAGATCAGCCGTCTTTTTAGGGTAATAAAACTGTACCATTTCGCATCTTCTTTGCCAGTCTTCTGATTAACTGATGTCTAGTACCAGTTCCTTCTAAACACAACCTCCAACCTCCCAACCCAACTCAAACGCTTTTAAGAAATGTTGTTAGTGTTAGTAATGCTTTAAAAAAGCAATTGAAGTTATAAATGCATTAAAATTTGTAAAGTAAACAACAACAACTGAACACAAACAGGTGTGTATATACACCAACAGATCCACACTATCAACTATTGTTATCTTTTTATCAAAACAATAACAATAAGAATCAAAAATGTTTCGGGATCTGCTACCCTAAACACATCCGTTCTTCTGTGATTTCCTCCTCTTCTCTGCTTTGTTTACACATTTCAGAGAAAACCGGAATGACGCAAAGAAAAGCAAGTCAGGTGGAGGAATGAGTAGGTCAATAAGAAAGGCGTAAACACCACACACTTCACTTCTTCTGGGAAAATTCAAAACTTTCAATTTTAGTGAGATATGTACATTTTTGTACATAACTAAAATTCTCCTATCAAAACTATAGATCGGGTCGGTCGGGCTCAGGAAAGAGCGAGTGTTATGTATGTACATAAAAATAGGGTGGTCGTATCTTGTATGTAGTTTTGTGCAGTTGTAGGTTGTGTAGAAGATCAATAACTTTTCTTCTCACATGTTATGTTATGGTGTGTGTGTACCATCTGTGAAAGTCGTCGTGGTATAGGACTTTTTCCAATTGCATTGCATCCCGTGTGATATCCCATGCATTTCCCCGTATATTGTATATCTAACTCTTTCCGTCCTCTTGTACCTCCCGTGAATGAGAAAGTTGAAAGTGACGGAACTTTTTCCATTTCCGTTTTCACTAGCAGAAGAAAGGACTAAGAAGGGAGCTCTGCTGTAATAATCTCATTGTCAGTCTTGAGTATACTGTTATACGGCAGTAGGACGGGTTTTTAGGTATTTATACGTTTTTTAGTAGTAGTAGTGACATACAACATATAACATGTAATATTATGTAATGATAAATGATGTTTGATATTGAAGCTGAAACAGGGATGGTTGAAGGTAGATAGGTGGATATAACTGTATAAAATTATATTATAGGGACATAATAACCTGGATTAAGCGGATGTGTGTATTGTATTGGGTTTTTCTGCGAAATGGAAATGCAGAGAGGAGATGGAGAGGATGGTGGATGGAAGAAGTAGTATCAAGTATGAATGAATGAGATGAGATGAAAGGAATGAAGCAAAAATGCACATATTAGAGTGAATGTAGAGCATTTGAGTTAATGTTACAATGTTGTTGATGATGTTGATAGTACGGATATTCCTGCAAGTTTCAGTACAAGAATGAAAAAGGATGCTGCTTGCTGCTGACTTCACTTTTTGGACGTAGGATGTGATATTTTGATGATGAAAAGGGACGGTCTTGACTTTTACCCTTCTTAATACTATGTATGTAGGATGTACTATCAACTATGTTCAACATTTTTGTTCTTATAGGGAAAGATTAAAGCAAAAAAGCACTCTCTATTGTCTATCTGCTTTCACCGAACTGATACAGTGTATTTACTTTTGTGCTCTTTGCTGTATGATGTGATTTGTAATAATTAGTTTTTTTCGTGGATTGTTGAATGTAACGAACGTGATTGGAAAGAATTTAGAAATGTGTGAATTTATGGGACGTGTTGACTGACAAGGATGACTGTGATTTCAAGGAAACGTGTGGTGAAGAATTTCGTAACACTGCGTTTGTGTAGCTATTAAATTTTTAAAGGTATGAAATGAAGACGAGGATTTTTTGTCATTTGTATAGTTGTGGTTTTATTGTAGGAGAAATTAGCTTGTGGTTTATGTTAAAATAAAAAGCCCATTTCTTGTGTGATAGGTTATAGGCCATAGGCTGGTTGCTGACGTGGTGGGTGTTTTTGTTGGAAATTGTACAATTAAATTAATTTTTATTCTAGTGTCTAACTGTCTAGTGAAGTAGAAGGTTATAAAATATATAAATATAGTGTTAGTTATATGTGTCAGATCACTAGTGAGTGACTAGTGTGAAATCATACCCAACACCAAACTTAATGTAAAATAATCATATCATGTTTAAATATTGATATTGAATACTCATCTGGGAGATGTGTCATAAAAGTAGTTTTATGTTCAGTATTCATCATAGTAAGACCATAGCAAAAGATTATTATTGAAATGTACTTGTCTAGGTAAGAGTTAGCACATTGGCTCACCAATTGGGTTGTAGATTGCTGAATTGTTTGTCTTTTGTGTTAATTGATTTCAATGTGACGGCTTATGGCCATTAGAAACCTGGACTGATTCGTTAGTAATCATTTTTTATGAAAAGTAACCGTAACTGCTTCTGTGACGTGAAAATAATATCCAGTTTCACGGTTTGTGACAAGGAATGGGCGAAACTGTTAAATACAATGATGAGTACATACTAACAATCTTCTTATTTCTGTAATTGGTTGTTAGTTCAGTTTTTGGACAGAACGCTTCATCATATCAATAGCGTCAGTAGTTAGCAAATTCTTATCCGTTTTATTTAGTTACATGTATTGCTTGTGTCTTTTTAGACAATCTCAACTGCTGCTTCGAAGTGGGATCATGTTGGAGTGTCATCCTTATTCCTTCATAGACGGAGCTTGAAACAGTTTACTGCTTAATGAGTCGAAGTCTTTCGTGGGCTTTGTTTTCTACGGGTACACATAGTCTCACAAGTTACCATCATGAGTGGGTGTCACCAAATCCTAACCGGAGCTGTGAATTCCGGGGACCGATCATTTTGTCTTGGGAATATTGACAGCGTATCATTCATTGTAAGTTATATCTTATATCATGAATCATGACAGTACAATACAAATAGTAACGTGATGTTTTAGCTATATGAATGAAACGTACATGCGTACATGGTTATTTAATGTATCCGTGTAGGCGTACGCTTCAGGGTGCAATCTTGTGATTCTCTCATTCGATTTTCAACGCGTACAAATCATCCCTGGAGATGTTCAGATTAGTTGTGTGCACTGCTCGTCGGAATCTGGAAAGATTGCCGCAGCGTACCAAAATAAAATAAAAATTTTCGAGCCTTCATTATCTTCTAATCCGGAACATCCGAATCCCGTGAGTACTTAACTTTAATGTTTTGAGTAAGAAGTCATGGTCATGAATAAAATTATATATTTTGTTATTATTGTTCGTATTTTTTACTAGCTTTTCAATTATCGATGGGATGAAACGTCAATAATAGAATGTGATTGTCGAGTTAATTCCTTATCATGGGATCAAGAAGGGCTTCGTTTGCTGGTTGGTGGCACTTCGTTGCAAATGTGGAAAATTTGCAGGAAATTAGATTTGATTATCGGAGATCCGGGAGCACCCGGCTCAGAGAGAAGGAATTACATCAAGCATCATTGGGAAAGTGTATGGAAGTGCACAACGGCAACGGAAGTTCATTTTCTCAGCTTTTCCCCAGATTCTTGCTTATTCGCCACAGCTGGAAGATTTGATCGTCTTGTGAAAGTTTGGTATCCTGTCAGTAGTAAGTATACAACATACTACAGTGGGTTATGCGGTTTTATAATTTACAATTTAAATAATATTTATTTATTTAAAATATTTCATTTATTAGGGCTTTCACCAACTCCAGATAAACTTACGTACGACTTCGTGTATCTAGCACATCCTCGTGCGGTTACCGGATTCGCATGGAGGCAAACAAGCAAATATATGCCCAAGTATGTTTCTTTAAGTATTATTCAGTGGAGAATAACATATGCATTAACACAAACTATGTGTATTCAGGAAATCTTATATGTTGAATGGTGTTTGAATTTTCAGGGGAGCCGTTTTCAATGCCCTTATTACAAGCTGCTTGGACAAAATTTGCCGAATCTGGACGGAAACAGTGTTACCAGAAGACACTTTTAGTGTTAATGTGAACAGAGACCTTCAGTCAACAGATCCTAAGTTTCATAGGTCTCATAAACATCGCATAATGAAAAGACTTCAGCATGTCAAGTAAGCTATACGTTATACTTATACTTTTTTTAATCAGTTTAATTCATTACAGCAAATTTGAGCTGCGGCAATTTTTTTATTCACATCGATCGAGCTACGACACTTTCTTTTACAACCTAAGGAAAATGGATTTTTGTTTGTAGAAACTTTGGTGTCTGAAAGCATCCAGTGTATTTCAGCTAACTTTGTACTGGTTTATGATTTAAATTGGGGGTAGTCTTTCATTTAAGAATTTTCGCACGTCCTTCATTTCTTCATCATTAGCGGAATGGTCTAATCCTCTGTATGTCTTAAAGGAATAATTAGGGAGATTCTGTTTCTCCAGAATTTCGGATACACTTTTCCCAACGTCGTATAACACGACAGGATCTCTGTCCCCGTGACACTGTAGTATTGTAGGCTTTTGAATTTTGCTCCAATCTATGGTATCTCTTATCGGCAAATATCCTGATAGTACAAGGACTCCACCTAAAAGGTTAGATCCAGTTAATCCAGTATACAGCGATAGAGCACCTCCTTGGCTAAACCCTCCAAGTAGAATACGAGAAGCTGGAATGCCTGCTTTAACCTAAGAATGAATTTAGTGTTCCATTAGAACAAGTACGGTATCTTCTACTATAGGAATGATACCTTATATTTGTTAGGTTAGTAATATTTAGTTTCAATTTCCTAACCTCATCGTCAATCATCTTGGTAATAAGTTCAGATGCTTTTTTAACTCCGCTCTCATCTTCATTCCCATCGTTCTTATCGAGTGACCGAATGTCAAACCAAGAGGGCATTTCATATCCTCCGTTTATGGTAACCGGTGCTTCTTCTCTGCATGGGATAAACTGTTTTAATTGTGAAAAATTTTAAGCTTTGCTGAGTACTTTGTATTTTTGTTGGTAGTGACTTACGCGGTAGGGCATATTAATTTGGCATGCTTAGGCTTGATATTAGCTAAGTCACTCGCCCATCCATGCCTGTTTAGAATTAAAAGCACAATGTGTAGTAAGTATTATGAACAAATTCTGAAGACTCAAAGGCTGTAACTGTAAAAGTTCATATTTTAATACCCAGTATCACCCAATCCATGAAGAAATAAGATCTGGAAAAATGGAAAAAAGAAAAAAAAGTTTTTCAATCAATTTAATTTACATAATTACGAAAATTTGGTTAATATTTCTAGCAAAACTACTTACTGTAGCAGTTTGTTTAACTGCAGCTGGAATGATTACAGGAGCAACAGACATGTTATGAAATATTGAAACTTCTTCAGAGTTTCTGTGGTCCGTTCGGATCTAATAGTATGACAAAAAGAATTAGTATGTATTCTTGACATATTAAATAAGTATTTACTCCTATTGAATCTGGTGGTGAAAGTCAAAGTCATTGTATCTCACTTGGTCAGTTTGGGACAACCACACTTTAAAGCACCAGCACGTAAAGACTCCAAGCACTAAATAAAATATATTCGTAAACATTTGTTTAATTCTAAAATTGCATACGCAGGTGACAGATTCCTAAATATCCTTAATTTGTAATTTCTAAAGACCAGTACATCTCCATCCAAGTCTGTACCTGATTGATAACCGATGAGGTTGTTCTCGTTTGGAATTCGTACTCACACACTGCTGTTCTAATCGTTACGCTAAAATAATTATTTTTGATGACGAGTTTTTAATGTTGAATATATACCAAAATATTATGTTTGTTCTCCTTCCGGTAGTGATGTGTTGTACATGTTGCATGAATACATAAAACCAGATGGAATGAAAAGGAATATTTTTATGTTACGCTCGCAGAGATTAGACTGTAGGTAGACGGTGTTATACTCTTATGCTTTGTATGAGGCTTCTCATATCATCAATTCGCTTGCAATTATACGCATGTACTTAGTGTACTTCTATGGGGTAATGTAATGTATCGTACATAAAAGTGACCAGAGAATGATTGGCTAGGCATAAATGCATCATTTCTTAGGGGTTTTCATGCATATAGAACGTAGGGAAGCTGTATGAAAGCAGAACTGTTACAATAATATACATGCATTTTGAATATTCTGATAAGCTTTAAATTATTAGTTTTTATTTTATGGAATGAAATGAGGCATCACCGATTGTGAAAATCTTGGATTCAGATTATGTACTCGTCTATCAATTTACAAGGCTCGTATTTCCTGTGAGCGTTTTAGAGATGAACTAATGAACTACTTCCTTTCTTGTAATCTCAATATTCGAATGTGGGTTTGACAGCTCTCATAATGTGTGGGTGGACAATTAAAATACGACTGATCGCATCCGATTCAACCTGCTGCTATTAGATATTCCTGTAGGCAGATCACCGAATTTGACATACTTGTCAAACTGCAAAGCTTGTTGATATGTAGCGCGTGATATATCATTAACTTTAGGGCATCCGTAGTACGTTAGAAGGTTGGTATGAGACTCGCATTGGTTCGTAACATAGTTAGACCTACTGTAAAATGGGGGTAATGAAGTTGTAGGAGTATTTCTTGAAATATATCTGTAGTTATTTTGCTGAGGAGAATGAATGCATCCAGATCGATATTGAAAGCTTTTTTGCTGTGTTTGGCTTGAAGCACAAGTTTGTCGTGGCGAGGGAGGAACAGGAGCTTGTAAGCCATAATATCGTTTTCGTGGGTCTTGTAAGCTAAGGAATTTTTAAATAAGATTGAGTTTTGATGATTTAACAGAATATCTTCTTTTGCACTGAGAAATAATACAGAGCAATATATAAATACCCGTAGAATCCACTTCCAACCGTATTAGATCCGTTACCTGAAACGCGCTGACGCGCTAAGAATTTATAAATTCTTATGAGAACAATTATTTTTATGTAAATAAATTTAAATCTACAGTTCCTACAAGAATAGCAGTACTCTTGATGAAGATATACTGCAAGAAGCATTTATATTACCTGGTGGGTAGTCATTGTTGGAAGCCGAATCCACACCTTTTGAGTTGGGTGTGGGTTCTTGTAACGGAGCGTCGGAAGCGACGTTGTCATTCCTAGTTTTGTAAATGATGGCTAATATTAGGGCTCCCAACAGTGCCACGAAAAATATCCCATA
>JAANSM010001655.1:0-17624 GCA_036850725.1 Orchesella villosa
TTCAGTAATTGGTAAATCTAGGTGGGTTTGTTGATTGGCATTAAGATTTAATAAATGATAACTGTCGCATTCTTCTAGAGAAGCTACTGCAAAGTACAACAGCAAAACAATCAGAGTATAGAGAGTACGTCATACAAGACATTTTTGCGACTCAATACGATACAATAGTATATTTAATTTGGCACTTGGATTTACGACGACGATGCTTGTGGTCTTTGTCTGCAATCGTTGGTGGTGACAGAACTCATACATTTTCTGCTCTGGTCAACAAAACTATAATTTTAAGTCAGTAAACTTTTAACAATTATATCGTAACAAGACACAACCTTCAATCTTTTCCGCATACATTTTCATTCTAGGGAAATTTTCTTCGGTTTTTGCTAATTTATTTTAGTTTGTATATATACGTATTTGCTTGCATACAATTATTTTACTATTTATTACACATGGTTGATTCTATTCTAACTGCCGTTGAAGTCACAAAGTCACAATCAATAACCTTGTTTTCGAACTGACATTTTGGAAGTACACCCTAAAACCCCAAGTATGATAAGTGAGCGAATGTACACAGCTTTAGGGTATGTCTACCCTGCTTTAGCCACCCTTGGAATTATCCCCTACACATGGGACCGAAAAGAAAGGCTGATTGTGAGGTCATCAACCAGTCATGTTCTTATTCGATATCACTTTCTATTTATCCTGGAGGGTCTAGCGTATTATCTGTTGATGGCGATATACTTCTACTACGAAAAGAATTATGAATTCTTCAACATGTGCTTTTCTGGGTTTTGTGCGGGGTTTCTAGTAATGCAGTCCTTTATCATCATGGTGTTTTATCAAGATGACGCAATGGTTAGTGGAAACTGTATGGTTGCGTATTTCAAGTACATGCAACGTAAGTTTACTTTATTATGACATTTTTGATTGTACAGATAATTTTATGAGAATTGATAAGATGTTCATTTTACTTGGTTTAATGGGAATCTTGATTGGATTTTATACTCAGGTACATATTACCCCAACTACGATTCAGAAAACAGCAAAAGGGCCAGACTAATTGATCTGGGTGGCTTATGCATTTTCTTAGGGTGTGTATTTTCAGCAATTCTAACTTGTGTTGTAAACTGCATCTATTCAAACTTACCAATAACACTTGGTTACATTTTTGGTGAGGCACCTCCAATCGTCAGAATTCCATTTGGCTTCATTGTCCCTTGCATTTACATATTCATCCTTTTCCTGAACTGTTTCAGCTTGACAGGAACAGTTTATGGATATGGGTTATTTGTTGTCCCCTTCCTCACAAAAGAATTGAGGATGGGCCTAGCAAATTACGAATCACCACCGGAACTCCGTCAACCAGAAAACTTGATTTTGGCGTATCGATCACTTCAACTCTTGCAACAGGTTATAAACGAATTGGTAGGGAAATTCATTGTACCCACTCAAACTGGGGTCACAAAGCTTGTTGTTTTGTCTACCTATATGGTCATCAAACATGGAGATACAATGGAGACTGCTTCAATGGCCGTAATTTTAACGTGGTCGGGAATGGCTGGACTGTTTTGGTCACTTACTTTGATGATGGGAGGTCACCTTCATGTGTATGGAGAACGGGTAATCAAGTCATGGAAGTATCATCAGTGGGATAATAAATATGATAAGAAACTCATGGGAAAGTTCAGAAAATCTTGTAAGCCTCTTATGCTTAATTTTGGGAAGGCGTACAGAATTAGGAGGTTGACTGTGTTGAAGTTTATCAGAAGTTTGTCGCGGGGCATTTTGAGAGCATTGTTGGCTTTGTAAACTAGCAGATGAATTTTGCCTAAGTATTTAAGCAGGTATCTAGTTATTGTGATAAGGCTAAGGCTGAATATATATTAGTTTTTAAGCGCCTGTAAAACCTTTCCATATATTCATTTACAAAATATAATAGCTTACAGTTGCCAGTATATACACGTATGTACATATTACACATAAATCAATAAATTGAACGCCATCGCATATAGTGAAATCAATAAAACGAGTTAAAATTTGAAGATAACTGGAGCCAACTTGATTTTTATCGTTATCATCAATCTAATACGGAAATTCGCTTTCATTTAAGAATGCTAAGCAAGTAGCAAAAACGGTGAAGCCAAAGCAAGCTCATTTAAAATATCATATTCACCCATCGATAATTGAATTGAAAGTTCAAGAGAACTTCGATAGGAATCAAAACCAATGTCATCAATCTTCAACAAGAGAAGTTCCCTATATGATTTAATAAAATTATTTCAATCTAACATTAAATTTATTATGTATCTAGTTTTGGTATCTGCTATAGAATATTGGCAGGAATTTTACAAGTAATAAACTATCTAACATTAAAACCTTATCTCTTTGCAATTTAAAGGGAGTAAACAAAAAAAATTCTTGTCGAAAACTTCCTTTTCAATGTCCTTCAAACCTTGTGGATTGACAGAGAAAAGAGTTATAGTTTCTGCTAGTTGTTTTTCAAGTTTTGTTAACAGCTACCGTTAAACTTTTCGAAAACCATAACCTCCATTTGAACTGGACAGCGAACAGACGAACAAATTATGTTGTCAGAAAGATTTTACACGGGTGTAAACATAGTGATTCCCTCCTTAGCTCGTGTTGGAGCGGTATCATTTACTTGGTGTGAAGAAAAACGGCTTTTTGTTAAATCACCACGTTCAAGACGACTTGTGCTCAAGCACTTTTTATTAGTTATGACATGGATTATATTTCATCTCTTTCAATTAGTAAGATGTTACCTGCAAAGGAATTACAACGATATGAACCTCGTGTATGCATTTACAATCGCGGCATTCATTGCATTGGAAGCTTATACAATGTCATTTTTATATGAGGATGATGCTATTTGTGTGCTCAACTCATTTCTTGTGTATCTTCGCCGCGTTGAAAGTAAGTCGCTGAGTCGCATAGGCATGTCATACAAGTGCACTCTTAATTTATATTTATTTATTAAAAATTTATTTATTAACATTATCAAACGATTTAATATATTCTATAATTTTACTGATGTTTTTTTGTAGGATTATATATGACAGAAAAGAACAAGTACATCAATCTAATCGAGTTATGTCTAGTTCTTCAGCTGGCATGCCTTTCAATTCCATTAGGGGCATGCATCATATTCAACATAATTGTTCCTGACTCTCCTCAATTGCCCTACAGCATCACTCCATCTAGCTGGCCACTTGTCGTCAAACTTCTCATTATTCTTTATCCCATGTACACCTCATCGATAATGTATTTAACCCTTTACTCTGTTAGTTCCGGTACGTTCTTATATGGAAGCCTTGTAATGCCTTTCATGGTTGGAGAGTTGAAACTCGGGCAAAAGTCCTACTATACCCATCCCAAGTTGCGAAAAAGTTCCACCCTCATGTTGGAGTATAGGGCTGCGCAGGTTATGCAAATAAGGGTGAATAACTACGTGGGAAAGATGCTCGTTCCTACCCAAACTATGTTCAGTAAACTGTTTATATTTGCTAGTTTCATGGTGATAAAGTTTCGAAATAAGCTGGACACTGCACCAATCATAATGATGGTGTCGTGGTCAATATTGACTTCTAGCTTTTGGGGCTTGTGCTTGGTTGTAGGAGGATATGTGTATTCTCATGGGAGGCAGTTACTTGACTCGTGGAAGTATAAAAATTTGGGGAAAAGTGGAGCAGAAAGAAAAATGTTGAGCATGTTTAGGCGATCTTGTAAACCCATTATGGTTAACTATGGGAAGACGTTTACAATGAAAAAAACTAGTGTATTAGTTTTCACTAAGGGACTAATGAGAGGAATCATGAGGGCACTCTTAACAATTAAAGATGATTGAAATCGTAACTTTTTGGTTGTGGATTTTATCCTTTGTAACTTGTTTTTACTGGAATATTTGCTTATTAAATATTACTGCTAAAGGGCACATTGCTATCTTGCTGACGTGTTTTAGCTTACAGTTTCCTCAGGTATAAGTATATATAATTTGAATGTTTTCAATTGCAATCGATTCATTTTGATTGAGCAATAAAAAAAGCTTAGTATTGTGTTGCAAATCAATAACCCACATTATTCATCATTATTTCGTATTATAACTTATTTTCCATTCACTCGTATATATATCTTCTTGTGTGTTTCGGGTTTTTTCCCGTGTATTTCATAAAATACAACGCAGGTAATCGACTACGACAATGTTATATGGCCGTTAAAAATTCATAAAGACGTGAATCTTGACAATGCATAGCTATATGTAACCTTGCTTATATTCTAAATTTTTTTGAAATGAGGGGAAATTGACCATTTATATATAATGCATAAAAATGTACAGAATATCAAATATAATACACTTTTTGTTTCATGTTAACTCCTTAGAATGGTCATGGTACAACCGTGCGCAGTACCCTAACCAGTAGGCAAGTTAGAAGCAAGCAAGTGCTAAGATTTTCTTGGGAAAATTAACAAACTCAAAATGTTAAGTGATAGATTGTACAAAGGGATAAGTCTTGGAGCTCCAACACTCTTTCGTATTGGAGTAATCACATACAATTGGGACAATATAAACCGTTTATTTCATAAACCAGAATGTAAAAAAATGTAGTTAGGTAAGCTCTCTGTGCTAGGTACAAGTGAAAAAGAGCAGAACCCGTTACTCGTTACAGACGTCAATTCCCCTATTTTCAATAGGGGATTGTCCAGGGGAGTTGTTAGGGCTTTGCTTACGATGGACAGGTTAGGTGAAAAGAAACAAAAAACTTGATATGAAAGGCACATGACATCCAATTCAATTTTGAGTGAAAGTACCTTAAATTTGAAAATGAATAAAAAAAATTGTATGGTCATTCATTGTGAAACTGCAAAAATTATTTACCGTTATGGTGTATGGACACTATGTGACACAATATTAAATGGTTGTTAAAAATATGAATGTTTTCTGAGTTTTATATTGATTTTGTAAGTAGATACTAGATATGAAGTACGCATATATAATAAAAATGAATAATATATGAATTACCATCGAGGTTGTGTGGTGTATAACAGCTTAAACATTTGAATACATTTTACAGGAGCATAATTGATATTTTTATGTATTATATCAAGCATCAAAATCAAAGGGATATTTTTTATCATTTGTCAGTACCTCCTATGTCTTACAACTCATGGTTTACGAACTTAAAGAACTGTGCGACAATCAAGTATAAAAATGTTGAGTGATAGATTTTATAAAATGATCCAAATAGGAATTCCAATCCTTTACTACCTTGGCGTTGCCCCCTACAAGTTTGACTCCAAGAAACTCATCTTCTATAAACCAAAACGGAAGCTAAAACGGGTATATCTCAACGTTTTCCTGATACTAACCTGGTTTGCATATCACACCTTCCAAGTGATTCGATTTTATATTGCTAAAGATTTCAACAGTTTCAACTTTACCTTCACGTGTCTAATGACATTTTGCATTTCAATCATAAGCTTTGCAATAACTCTTTACTACGAAGACGAGGCATTCCCGATGGCATCCTCCATGTTTATATTTTTGCGACAAATAAACTGTAAGTGAAATAAAATTAGCACTCATCTAAAAACTTAATAAATGACATTGTAATATGAACTTTATGGCTATTTCAAAATCTCAGCGGACTTTCTTCCAACCTACAATCCGAATAAGAGCACATACAATAAGATTGTGGATCTGCTAAGCATGGCATTCATTTTGATGATCTCTCTATTGATTTTCGTGACATGGCTATGCTTCATATTTCTACCGATGTTAGCAAACTTACCTGGAAACGTAGTCCCACAACATTGGCCATTTCTATTACGATTTCCAATAGTATACTTCGCTCCAAACTACATAGTAATGGGTCAATATCTAAATGCGATCGCACCCGCTTTGGCAATCTGGATTTATGGCGCATTAATCGTTCCATTTATAGTGAGAGAGTTAAGATTAGGTCGAAAGTCGTACTCATCTTGTACCATCTTAAGAAGGCCCAAAACCCTCATGAAGGTTTACAGGACTTGTCAACTTCTTCAGCAAATGATTAATTTGCTCGTGGGCAAGTTTATTGTGCCAATACAGTCAATAATAACACTCATGTCTGTGGTAGGTTTCTTTCTTGTCATTACAAGAAGGCATGAATTTGATATGGCTCCTTTCATTGTCATAATATCATGGGCTGGAATAGCATCCATTGGATGGAGCCTAATACTTCTGGTTGGGGGGTATTTGCATTCAAATGGGAATAAAGTTTTGAACTCTTGGAAGTACAACAGTTGGAATAGTTCTGCGGAGAGGAAGCTCATGAATAAGTTTAGAGTTTCGTGTAGACCTATTATGATCAGTTATGGGAAAATGTATGTAATGCGCAAGCAATCGGTTTTAATTTATAATAGAGGATTGTCTAGGGGAGTTGTTCTGGCTTTGCTTACGATGAACAGGTGAGAACAAGACTTGTAGGTGCAGGTAAATCTATAGGATCCACTATATACCAAAATATTTTGGACCTGTCCCAACCTTTGTGGATTCTCAGTGATAAAAAAAGAGTTTGTAGTGGATTTATTGATTGTAAATGCACGCTCAAAAAAGTTACCTCAGTAGTGTAGACACATGCAATTTATAGAGTTAGTAGTTTAAGTCAAGTCTTGTTATGCTGTATTGTAATTATGTGTACAAGTATTTCTGCGATCGATTTTGTAATAAAAGGGAGTGTATTCTGCTTATTATAGATTTCCTATTCATGCTTTATTTGCTGTTTTCGTCTGCATGCATTGCTAACTGTGAAGGTGAACTGTGAACTGAGTCCCAATCACCCTTATGCATCATTCCCTTCGATGCAATAAGGCAAAAAATGTCGATATTACTGATGATGACAGAAACCTCCATCACAAAATAAAATACTACCGGTTCTTTGTCCACAATTTGTATATAAGATCAGAGCAAATTGCTCTTCATCATCAGTCAATCTTCCCAACAACCAATACCAACCTTCTTACCAAACTTTGCAAGGCAATTAAAGCCCACTACTTCAACTCCTTCAAGATGATGAAATACGTAAGTTTCCGAAGTCGCAAGTTTAGAAATAATTTGTGATTATTCTCTTCACTTTTTCAAATTGATTAATTCTGGTTATTTGATAACTCTTGGTTTAGATCCTTGTCGTTTTGGCCATCGTCGCTGTTGCTTCTGCTCAGCTCCTCTACTCCGGACTTAATGGCGCTAACCTCCACCCTGGAATCGCTGCTAGCTCCTACAATGGAATCAACCGCTTCGGATCTACTGGCGGACTTGCCTACGGAGGAGCCCTTATTGGTTAAATGCATAGTCTCGACCAGGAAGCAATTCACTACTATTTAATCGTTTTGTTTTGTATACATTCGAATTCATCAAAATGTTAAGAAATAAAACGTCCTTTTAAAAAATACAATTGCTTAAAATGTTTGTTTTCTCCATTACATTCACGTAGTGAATCAATCGAATTTCGAGTTGCAAACTTTCATTTGAAATTCGGAAATTCCGGTTCTATTCATTTCATTCATGATTTACACAGCATTGACTGAACTCTAATTGGACACAATAATAAGAACCTTTATATGTTGTTGAATTACAATAATAAGAACCTTTATAGGTTGTTGCATTAATTTACAATCACTCATTAAGTTTACAATTAAACTTCTCAACGTACATAATAATTAATTATATAATTAATCAGACGTAAAGATTTTCAGTAAAAAGGGAAAAACAGTAAAACATCTCATTAAAAGTACATAATTAATATAGTGTGCGGGTAGCCTTTCATTTGAATTTAATTAAACGATAAGTAAGGCTTGAAGAAGTTTGACTATATTTTTGACGTTTTCGAAATGCTTAGCTAGTATACTATATTTGGCCGGTTTAAAAATTTGAAAAGTTACTGTAAGTAATTTTGTGTTAAGTGACTATAAGTTGTAAGTGAGAAATATTTAATAAAAATACAATAAAATGTCTTGTAAGCACACTGAGATCAACTCACTTGAATAAAGTTATTGAATTGAATTGAATCCATTCTCAATTGTCAATGTGCAAAAAACCTATAACTAACATGCTTACAGCTAATTTTCATTTTCTAACGTGTTAATAACGTTCTCTAGTAATTTATAAATACAAACTGTTCATATTTGTAATTTCTTAGATAGACCAAATTTCTTTCAACCTACAATCTTATGACAAGAATACATTAATGCAAATTGAATCATGGTTTTAGTTTTTAGTAGGCCTCTCATTTCTTTGCTATCAAAGTTCCCCAATCTTTCAGAAAATGTCATTCTGCAGCACTGGTGCCAAAATGACATTCTTCCCAACATCCTTTTCCTATAGTTCGGTTTTCGTGCAGGCCCATTATGATAAGTTTTAGGAGACTGTACGAAATGTATTAAGGATTTTGGAGTGGCCTGTCCATGGAAGTAGACTTAAACAAGTGAGTCACATCGGCAAAAACGAAATATTTACAGTTGCTTAAATGATCACTATAAGCCATCACACACACACTCGATCGCATCGCATGTCGATGTCGTATCTGACCTTAGCTGATCAAATTATTGGCAACTCGCCCGATCAGGGCAAGGATACAACGCAGTTCACGTTAAACACTCTACAGTTCGTTAGCATATTTAGCTAAACTGTATTTCGTCAGCATACATACAGGTGACAGGCAAGGTGTATAAATGACTAAATGAGCATTCCCTATGTATTTTACCACTAGTGCATTCCAATTTCTACTCACATATATATGTAACAAAAAATGTTGATATTTATGACAGAAGACAGAAAGGTTTGTGAAATGCTACCGGTTCTTTGTCCAAAATTCGTATATAAGACCAGAGCATATAGCTTATCATCATCAGTCAACATTTTCAACAACAAATATCAACAACTTTCTTAACTTACAAGGCATTTTCAGCCCATAACTTCAACTCCTTCAAGATGATGAAATACGTAAGTTTCAGAAATAACGAGCCTAAAACTATCTTAGGCATTATTCTGTGAAGAAATTCGTATGCAATAATTTGATTTTTTTAAACATTTGTTTTAGATTCTTGTCGTTTTGGCCATCGTCGCTGCTGCTTCTGCTCAGCTTCTCTACTCCGGACTCAATGGCGCTAACCTCCACCCTGGAATCGCTGCTAGCTCCTACAATGGAATCAACCGTTTTGGATCCACTGGAGGACTTGCCTACGGAGGAGCCCTTATTGGTTAAAATCTTGTAGTCCCAACTTGAGACCTGCGTGTCATTTTGTTACTATTTAAATGTGTGTTGTATTCATCCATCAGAATGCTGTGATTATACACGGAAATAAAACGTGTTTTTAAAACAATATTTTGAAATGTTTTATTTTATTCAATCATTTGAAGTTGGTTCATTTTGCAAAATTCTTATCAATACTAATATTGCATTCAAAATTTCTTGAAGTTTAAGGCATTCTTATCAATTCTTGCTTGTTTTTATACGGCTTTGAACCACAATCGCACAATACTCTGGATCTAGAATGAATGAATGATTAGCAACCAAAATTGAAAATGTAAAGATCTGGCTGATTATCTGATCATTCATGTATATTTTTGTAGAATTGGCTTTGGCCCTATTAAATGAATGGATCATACTTAAATGTGCCATCATCTCCAGCTTCTTGGTGCCGATTCGTATGAAAGTTAGGTCATTCGTGGGGTCTACATCCCTTATCATGGATAAGCCTATGTTGGCCATGTTTCGAACACCCTCTGCGTACATTACGGTATTAGTATTGTCCATTGTGGTTTGGATTGCAGCTCCTGAAACCAGAAACAAACAAAATAGCATCAGATCTGTTCTCAAGTTACCTTTTATTTTGCACAAAAAAAAGATTATATTGGTATACCATCTTTGTCACACACGATCACTCCTTCCACCCCTTTATGTCCTGCAATTCTATCAATCATCTTTTCCACCTTTTCGACGAACTTCATTGAATACATAAAAGGAAAGATTTTAATCCGTTCATCCTTATTTATTTTATTCGTTAGTGAAATTTAAAACTTCTCTGCAAATCATCATTTTTTGTAAAAAAAAATGTTGCGATTGAATAACCACAATAATAGCATACCATATAATCATCATTCCGTGGACCACCTTTGTCACGTTCCCGTTCTCCCATTTTCTAGTGACTTCTCCAGAGATGATATGCTCCTATACAAGAATTTTAATAAAGGAAGTTTGTGTGATTTCTCCGATGATGATGGCAGTTGTATCTCTTATATGAAGTTTATAGAACGAATGTACATTATAAGCTGAAGACGTATCCTCGAAATCTTTTTATTCCACGTAGATTCCACGCAATCAAGGATATTTAATATTTGATAAAATGTTCCCATGAAAATTTCTGGAAGTTACTGATGAAGTATATATGTTGGACCCGATGGGTCATACACGGTCATAAAGGAGATTGGACAAAGCAATAAGCATTACATCTCATCATCGACCTCTGCCAAAAACACAAGGTTTCCAAGTTATAATTCAAAATGTAGTCACATTCTTCCTGCATTATAGTGGAACTCGGAGTAATCGAAAACAGAGTTGCCAAGAAAAACTTAACAGAACAAAGCCCGTCATTGTCAATGGTCAAGGAAAACTGTCAATATGTTACAATGTACAAAACACAAAAAAGAAAAAAAAGTAGAAGAGAAAAAAAATTCTTTTACAAATAAATGTTTTTTTTTCTGTAAAAGAATGCGCCACTGGTCATAAGCAATCAATTTGAACAACATAATGAAGGCACAATGACAAAACGTGATGAGTTGCGCATCTATGTAATTTTATGTAGTACACGCTGCTATTCATATTATCACTATTATTAGCTCCCATCCAGCAAAAGAAGAACTCCTACTGTGAACTCGTGAACTGGTAACGAATACGTATAGTGCCAGTCCAAACCTCATACCTCCAGCCAGGCCAACTAGACAAATGGACAGTACACTGTTAGTTCATAAAGAAAACTGTAAAATCAATAAGAATACAGAAAACCTATATACGCTTTTTGCCTTACCCTTTTATTCTGTGTGTTTAACTTTGTATGATAAACTGCATGCAAAAAATAGCAAGTCATTTTTCCCCAACTCAGTTTCATCCCAATCAAGTCTGAGTGCTCAACTTGGATTTTTTGTTCCAGTTATTTTTTGCTCTGGATCTGGATATATCTCACTCTCAAGCGGCTTCAAGTAGCAAATATTTTTTGTGGAGTAACGGTCTGTGTCTGCGTAGCACTTTGAGGCGATCTATCTGATCTCATATATGATATTCCTGACCACTATTACCTTGAATAATGTAACGGAATATATACATAATCACAATCATAAAGAATATCAGCATGTTAGTTAGATAATAGAACATGTAGCCATCGTGCGTGATTGCTTTTATGCAGTCCATCATCACTCCTTCTTTGTTCATGTGTAAAAGGTGCATGCAAAAAAGACTCCAGCGTTTTTATTGCGGAAACGTTATAAGCTCTCACCCATTTCAAATTGATGACGTTAAAAATATAAAAAAATATTAAATGGCTTGAATCTTGAATCATTCAGATAATAAATGCAAGTGACAATGCAACAAACGGTTTTTGCTAATTTATGGAGAGTTTGGCTTTAGCACAATCCACACAAGCTAAAGGAATTTCAGTATAAAAGACCAATCGTACCGTTGGTCCAGTATCACAGTTCTCTCTTTGCAATCTTATCAAACTCATTCCTAAACCTCTGCTTTTAAGCACCACCAAAAAATCCTTCAAGATGATGAAATACGTGAGTTACAGCACATCAATATAATTATTTTAATAGTTGATTAAATACGTTTCTGAATTTTAATTTCAATTTGATTTTCTTATAAAAATTTTCCACAGATCCTTGTCGTTTTGGCCATCATTGCTGTTGCTTCTGCTCAGCTCCTCTACTCCGGAGTCAGCGGCGCTAACCTCCACCCTGGACTCGCTGCTAGCGCTCAAACCGGAATCCGTCGGTTTGGATCTACTGGAGGAATCGCTTACGGAGGCCCAGTCCTTGTCGGATAAATGAAACACAACTTTAAACCAGAAATTGAGTTATTTTGTATACCAAACCAACACCACCATATGCATTACCACCAAAGAATCGGGCAAATATTATTTTGTACCAAAAATGTTAAAATGTCACTGAAAATAAACTTTGACTTTTAAAAACTAAAAATCAATAACTGCATTACTTATTTAGTCGTCAGAATGACCAGAGTCTGAATCTGAATGCTCTAAATGAATTTCTCTCGTCTTCCGCTTTTGTTGAGGGGCATGATCACTACTATTATCACTAGCACTTCGTCCTTTACTCTTTCTCGGACCACGATTTGGGGGATCTGGTGGACTATCAGCAGGGGACGCGTGTGGGTCAGGTGGTTCGTCAAATTCATCATCCGATGTTGATGGTTCTTTATCATCTTGATTTTTGAAGGTACTCTTCCTCACTTCCGTCGTCGTTTTTACTAGAACCATTGTGGAACCACTTGAACTATGCGTTTGGTTCGTGTCAGCCGAGATTCTTGGATCTTGGAACTTATCCCCACCTCCGTGATCTAAGCCAAAGAAAAAACCCAAAAATTATAGCAAGGAAATATGCTAATACTATTGATGGTATTTTTATGTACCTTTCTCACCATCATTATCTGGATCATAAACAAAGCCAGCGGAGCTACCAAAACTCCTAAAACGATCTGGATCCTCAGCTCCAGTATGGTTGTCTTTTTTGTTAGGTTTCGACTGAGGTGAGTATGGAGCATTCGTCCCTTTGTTATTACTATTAGTTTTGCTTTTTGATGAAGGAATAAGATGTGGGTTTCGTCCACGGCCTGGCCAATCTCTGCCCCAAGGACCCCAAGGTCCTGGTCCGATTGCTTTATCATCTGTATTTGGATGATGGCCTCCGTAATTATCAGAATTTATGGGGTTCCCACCAGAGTGATCTCCCGTTCTGCTCGGGAAGTTTGATGGATAATGTACGTGACTGTTGTGAGGGTGGTTAAGACCTAGTATACTTCGGGGACTTTGAAGTGGATATGGTCCCGTGCTTGGAGCATGGCCTCCTCCAGCTCTTGGATTGCCAAAGGGATCTGAGCCTGGGTATCCATTTCCATGTCTTGGATCAGAGCCGTAAGGATTTTGGAAGGGAGAACCTCTGTAGGGATCATTAGGATTCCCATAATAGGGATTTTGGCCGTAGCCAGGTGCATTGGGATTTCCATAAGGGCCTTGACCACCACCGTATCCAGCAGGATTACCAATTGGAGCACCGTTTGGATGTCCGTACGGATTTTGACTATTGCCATTAGGTCCAAATGGATATTGGCCGTTGCCTGTAGGACCATATGGGGAACCTGTTGGATTGTTATATGGATTCGAACTGCCATAAGGTCCTCCTGCACCGTGTGGGTTTCCATTTCCATAATACGGATTTTGACCATGGCCATCCATGGGACCTCTTTCCCCATTAGGATGAGCGTCATAGGGATTCCTTCCTTTGTTAAGTCCACCTGGCCCATTAGGATTTCCATAATAGGGATCATGGCCATGCCCATGTCCAAATGGTGAGTTGGGATTTCCGTGATGTGAAGGACTTTGGCCCATTGGCCCGTTTCCAAACTGATTTGGAAACCCTCTACTTCCATTGTCATGGTCATATGGGTTTCTACTTCTGTCTCGATGTGCCCCACCACCATCATCATTGCGTCCATCACCAGCAGATCGTCGCTTGCCAGTGAAAGGAGTTCCGAAAAGGGTAAGGATCCTTATCCCAGTCCCAACCATCATCATACTTATCTGGACCTGCTGATTTGTTTACCCTTGGTAGTTTGCCGGCCCTCCCATTTTGGTTGAGACTATCCCTGTTTCCGTGCACACCACGACCATTATGGCCACCTGGTTGATCACTATTATATGGATCGGAGTTGTAGCCACCACCATATTGCGGAGGAGCTCCCCCAGGTCCATATCCATGATTGGTGTGGTGTGGCAGATTCCTTCCGGGTCCATAAGGGCTGTTGCCAGAATCATGTGGACCACCACCTGCGCCTCCAAACCCGTGCTCAGGCCCAAACGGTCCGTAGCCATTGTGAGGAATACCTTTCCCGTTTGGACCGTTGAATGGATTTCCTCCACCTGCATTTCCGTAGCCATTAGAGGGACCAAAAGGTCCATTTCCGGCATTCGGTCCTCCATTAGGAACATGCCCATTGTAAGGACCAAATCCGTTGTTTCCAAATGGTCCTCCTGGTCCTGTTCCGAATCCATTATAAGGACCTCCCATATTCCCATTTCCATTCTGGTATCCATTATTTGGCCCCGCGCCTCCATTAAATCCTCCATTATTTGGCCCCGCGCCTCCATTATTTGGCCCTCCATTTCCATTAAACCCTCTATTATTCGGCCCTCCACCTCCATTATTTGGACCTCCACGTCCATTAATCCCTCCATTATGTGGCGGTCCACCGACCATTAATCCCTCCATGATGTGGCAGTCCACCACCATTAATCCCTCCATGATGTGGCAGTCCACTGCCATTAATCCCTCCATTATGTGGCAGCCCACCGCCATTAATACCTCCATTATTTGGCCCTCCACTTCCATTAAACCCACCATTATTTGGCATCCCGCCTTCATTAAACCCTTCTTTATATGGCAGTCCACCTCCATTAAACCTACCATTATTTGGTCCTCCGCCTCCATTAAATCCCCCATTATTTGGCCATACACCTCCAGAACCGCCTCCATTATTTCCATTAGGAACGTTATTTCCAGGACCGCTGCTGCTTATCAAATTTCCACTGGGATCGAGCAAATAGACGTATTCGTTTAGATTCCCATTGCCTGTATTATTTGGGTTGTTATTGGTGTTACCAGTTCCATTTGACCCCAACGCCCCATTTCCATTGGGTCCTAATGCCCCATTTCCATTGGGTCCTAATGCCCCATTTCCATTGGGTCCTAACGCCCCGTTTCCATTGGATCCTAACACCCCGTTTCCGATAGGTCCTAGCGCCCCATTTCCATTGGGTCCTAACGCCCCATTTCCATTGGGTCCTAGCGCCCCATTTCCATTGGGTCCTACCCCTACCACCCCATTTCCATTGGGTCCTAACGCCCTATTCGGCACAATACTTCCGTCTGGCAAAATGGTCCAGTCAGGTCCAAAGCTTTGACCTCCACCAAAAGCTCCTAAGTTGACCCATTTCCATTGGGTCCTAACGCCCTATTCGGCACAATACTTCCGTCTGGCAAAATGGTCCAGTCAGGTCCAAAGCTTTGACCTCCACCAAAAGCTCCTAAGTTACCGGGGCCCCGTGCATCTGTATCGTTTGAGTCCCCAAACAATCCTCTACCTCCACCATTCTCTTTCTCATCTAAACCTCCACGATTTCTATCAATCTTGCTTACCCCTCCATCAGGGTAGGAATAATCACCATCATCATTTTCCAAACGAGGACCATTCATTCCACTACCAAATGAATCTTCTCTTTGCCTTTGTTTATCTGGAGTTTCTTTGGTCCAATCTTTAAACTCCTTGGTATACTCGGAGGTCCACTCACCATTTGTTTTTCCAATGTCTTGCGAACCTCTCAAATTATTACCAGTTTTATTCAACCCACCATCATTCACACCTTGACCTTGTCCATTCTTATTCCAAGATCCAGTTCCCCCTCCATTACTGCTGCAGTCACAACTTGCACCACCCCCAACCCCCATTTGTACAGATGTCCTCCTCTCTTTTCGAACTTACGGTAATTATACTTTTGCAATACCTCATTATTCTACACCTTTGACATGCAGAGCATTGCTGATTGCGAATCGATCCGGATCTTCCACATCCACAGCTCGGCCTTGCAGGTTGGTGACAGGAATTGGTGCATCGAGGAGGAGGAGATGGCATCACAGAACACATGATGGGAGTGCAAGTCACTTCCACAGGAGTTACTGTGCTACAGATTTGTGAAGAAGGAGGAGATGGAGTAGGACAGTTAGAAGTAGATCCAGGACAGGGTACTTGTCTTGTGGTAACTTGGGGTGGAACTTGGTCAACATTTACTCGTATTTCTTGACACATTCCACTATTTTGGATGGAAGAAGGACATGGGCAACTTGGAGGTGGTGGTACCGCTGAATTAAATCCATATGGGGGAGGTATTTGTCCAAAGTACGGAGGTGGAGGGTAACCGAATTGATAGCCTGGCCCACCCAATGGAGGAAAAGGGGGATATTGAGGTTGAGGACTTGGGTTGGTCCAAGGCATGTAATTGTTTGGCATATTTTCAGGCATTCCGTAAGAACTTGAACCCGAATCAAATGATTCCCGATAGCGANTTGAGGACTTGGGTTGGTCCAAGGCATGTAATTGTTTGGCATATTTTCAGGCATTCCGTAAGAACTTGAACCCGAATCAAATGATTCCCGATAGCGACCAAACCATGAGCCACCTTCAGTAGTTGCTTCAGTATTTTTTGAAAATATTGTGTCTCGATTGGCTCCTGATACTCCTGCTGTTGTGTTGAAGGATTTAAATCTGTCGTATGTTGCAGTGGGGGTGGTATTTTTGTCGTTTTTTGATTTCTCAGATTTTGAAACAGGTTTATTAGATTTTGTATTTTTGCTGTGCTCAGTGGCTCCCTTCGAGCTTTTTTTGCTTCCCCCTCTTTTTTCGCTTCCCCATTTTTTACCGTTTGATCCAGCACTGCCACTTCTCTTGTCATAGGCATCGTCGCCTTCCACCTCTGCTTTTAACACGACCGTTTCCACCTCTTTTTCAATTGTGACGTGAGCATATCTTTGTACTGGATGAATTCTATGAGGAATTCTAGAAAAATGGGTGTTGTTGTTGTTGCTGCTTGTCCAATTTATTTGGGCGGATTGTTGTGGAGCAACTTGAGAAGGATTTTCGTCCTCATTCTCATTGTTTTCATCCAGCTCCTCAATTGTTGGGAGCTCGACCTCAAATCCTAAAGATTCATTGGAACATGTGGAAAGGGTTCTCCGTAGGTTTGTATGATTTTTTGAAGTTGATTTTGCATTTTGGATTGATGTTTTGGAACCTACTCTGTCAATCATCGTGCTTTGGTATGAAATGTAATGCTGAACTGAACTATCACGAAAAATTTAGGTTTGTCGATCCCATTTTTTGTGGGATCGAAAGGTTGAGTCAGTCTTTTAGGTGAAAAACATAAGTACAACACAGATTTTTAATTATTACTTCTGTTATATGATGGAAATGAAAACTCTGCTGAGAATTTGTAAAAGCAGAGAGGGCTGCACAAGGAGCACTATGACAATTGGGATGACTATATGAACATGAATCAAAAACATGAAAGGATGCGGAGGTGATTTGGCAAGATGCCGCAATATGAAAATGTTTTATAAAAGATTACTTCATTTAACAAAGAATTTTGGCTTTATTTAAATGACCCCTTTTAGCTAATCATCAATCCTATTAATTTCGTCTACCGATGGGTTAACCTCTACTGAAACTTTCTTGCCAGGGGTGGTGGTGTTGGTGGTAGTTGTGGTAGCCTTTAATGTCTTTCTCGCAACC